>MU790727.1:0-45080 GCA_027886635.1 Lentinula boryana | reverse complement strand
GACGCCCACTGATGGATGGAATGTGGAAAGGACACTTATGGTTGAGGGAGCTCCTTGCTGGTGAGTAAGATACTCTATTTTATTGCTCAGTCTGACATTTATATTTAGGCAGAAATGAAAGGTTCCGACGAATGTTTGGAATGCGAAAGAATACTTTCCGGCTATTGGTCCGGGAGCTATCCACAAGTAGTGGTCTATCTGATAGCCGTTATGTATCTTTGGAAGAGAAAGTTGCGATATTCTTGCGTGCATGTGTCTCGAATGGCAGTAACCGGGAGCTACAAGAACGCTTTATGCGAGGGGCAGCAACGATCTCAAAGTATGTGGGTACTCTATATCTGTTCTTGACATTTTTTAATGCATAATAGGTATTTCAATGAAGTGCTGAATGCACTTGTGGGCAAGTTTTATGCAAAATACGTCACTCTTCCAGATATCACAATCCCACCAGAAATCGAAGACAATGCAAAGTTCTTCCCATATTTCAAGGATTGCCTTGGGGCCATAGATGGTTCTCATTTCCATGCACGTGTCCCCGAAGACTGTATGCCTCGCTTCCGAAACAGAAAGGGATGGATATCTCAGAATGTACTTGTGGCCTGCAAATTTTCACTTGAATTCACCTACATCATGAGTGGATGGGAAGGCAGTGCTGCTGATGGTCGTATCTATGATGATGCACGTCGATCGACACTACGGATTCCCAACGGAAAATATCTGCTTGCTGATGCTGGTTTTCCTTCTTGTGATGCACTGCTTGTTCCATACCGTGGTGTGCGATATCACTTGAAAGAGTGGGAGCAAGCTAATCTCCGGTATGCTAGTTTGTTTTCGATATAGTCCTCAGTGTTATCTAATATTTGCACCAGTCCTCGCAATGCAAAGGAGCTCTACAACCTCCGTCATGCAAAACTCCGCAACGCTATTGAGCGGATCTTTGGTATAAAGAAACGACGCTTCAAAATTCTAAACTATGCACCCGAGTATTCATTTACAGTGCAATCAAAACTTGTTCCTGCTCTAGGAGCCATCCACAACTTCATACATCAAGTTGATCCAAATGATCTTGCTTGGAATATTCGGAGCACTGTCACTGAGAGACAGATTTCAGCAGAGGTAGATGAGGGACTTCAGATTGGCAATGAAGAAGATGGGGAGCTTGGAAGCACTGTCACAACAGCGGAACGTAGGCATGCAAATGCAAGGCGAGATACTATAGCAGAGCAGATGTGGAATGACTATTTGGCATATACATCAAGTATGGAGTCTATCTAGTTCAATTCTCTAACTTGAGCTTGTATATCATCAAACGTGTCTCTTTATCCTGAACAGAGAGAAGCAGGTCTGCAAATTTGATATCAGCCTGCATCATGAGCATCAACCGAGCTTTGTTTGTTGTTGTGAGATCCTCCTCCTTCTCAAGCAATTTAACAGCATCTCTGAGTTGACTCTGCTCTGTATTAGACCCACTGGTAGATGTCCCAATAAGAGCAGCAGCCATTCCCTCTATGGCTTCAGACATCTGACTGATTGCCCCAGCACTCGAAATGCGACCAGTACAGTCACGACGTGAACGCTTCACTGATGAGCTTGGCTCACGCGCAGAAAATTTCCGCTTCAGTGGTGTTCGTTGAGATTCGACCTGACAGCAATGTAATGTCATTTATATCAAGGTTAGAGTAGGAAACAAAAGATACCTTTTCGGCTTCTGACTCAGAATCAGAATCAGCCTTATCCTGATCATTTAGTCCATCGTTGGGTCCGGAAATAGCAACATCGGAGCTATTATCATCCAACTCTAGTACAACTCGACCAGCATGGAAAGCATCCCTTCCTGTTGCAATTGCACCATTGAGGAGATAATTCATATCCTCATAAATCGGAAATGTTGCATTCCGATATTTAGCCATTGTTGGATGAGCCTAGAGTAAATAATCAGAAACTATTTCAGGAAGAAAAACGGGAGATATAGAGTACGGCAAGGTATGTCTCCCACTGCTCATCAGAAGCTTGAACACGGTGAGCTTCTGAATCCCATCCCCAACCGGACTGTGTTGCCAGAGTGTTGAAGTTTTTGTAGTCTGTCTTCAGCTGTCATCACAAATGAGTTAATCAACCTTCAGCTGAGATAAGAAACTCAATACCTTTCCATAATGGTCACGAATACTTCGTACAGTCTTTGGAACTCCTCCACTAATATTCTCACTCCCTATCAAAGCTCTCACAACAGCCTGCAGCGCTGTCTCTTTCCAACCTCCATTATCAGTAGCATTCCCTTCATCCTTTTGCCTCAGCAGCTCATTGATCATAACCCGGTCATCATCTGTGCTAAAAATTGCACGACGTGACTTTTTCTTACCTGCGGGTTCATCAATCATACCAGTAGTATCAATTTTTGCTTCCTTCTGGGACTTTCGAGGCTTGTTCTTCATCAAAACCTTCTTTGCGGGAGTTTTTGGGTCAAGGTTCTCCTTCTCTGGAGGAGTAGGAGTATCAGCATTGCTGGGGGTAGACATGGTACGAAACAAAGCTGTTGTCACGCTAGTTGTCTCGCTGATATTTTACGGAACGCTCAATTTACGAGTGGTTACGAAAATATTTGACAAAAATTTCAATTTCCGACACTCTCAGATTTTGGCGGGGATTTTGTTCTCACATCATGTCGTATCAAAGTTACAGAACGGGGCCTAAACACATTCTCAATGAAATCGCGACATACCTTACATTATAATCCCACCCGTCGTTGGAAGAAGGACTTGAAGACTGACTTTTAGGCTCCTCAGTTTTATCTTCATCTCCTTGATTTCCGTCTTCGGCACTATCTGGCCACCATTCCACATCTGACGAGCTGGGACTGTAATGATATGGCATGCAATGGTTGAGATCGAGAGTGAGAGGAAGGAAACGAAAAAACTAATTAGTGGCTATGTAAGTACCGCGTTTTCACAGGCTCCACATGATTGGTCACAGTCGGGTCACAGTGACGTAGGTGCGCACATCGTCCATGAGCCCTATCTTATATTCAATTGGAAATCACAGATCGTTTGGGAAACCTGCGGTCCTACGTTCTGGACTGGGGCTCCCATTCATTCAGCCCCACAACCAATTACAAATAAATCACGGAGAAATTTTGGTGCAACAAGCAATAACGTCAGCGCGCGCCTCATGTCACGGATTCCCGATTCACCGCGTTTGAACTTGTAATGTAAATTCATTGGTTGACTTTACAGCCTTCCGTACGACCATCTACGAATCAACTTTAACGGCTTACACGAACTACTAACGTTCTCTCCCATTTCGTTCAAGCTGGCTACCTTGAACCTTTGAACCCATTTTTCTTTTGACCATAACCTTCAATCTACCCGCCTCTCCGAGAGTATCATTCATTGGTGTGGGTTCTGAAAACGCCTTCATCGGATTGCCTTTGCACTGAAACATTTCTATATTCTAGTATTTTAGTTATGCCTAAATTCGAAGATGATCCTGAATCGGTCGCTGGACGTCCCTCGACATCCAGTCGAAGAGACACCATTTTAAGCCTAGTAGAGATGCTTTTGAGGCAAGGAGACGACTACGACTTAGGTGAGTATATTTCACTTTGACTTGGGCTCAACTTGCTAATCAATTCAGGCCTCAGTCATCAGCCAACGTTTGAGGATGACAAAGACGTCCGTGAGTGTTGGGATGTCTGTCGCATCAACTCTAGCTCAATGAACGTTTCTGCAGCCACTGTCGACGAACATCTTCAAACTGCGGGCGCAGAAGCTTTCAATAGGTTTCAAAAGTACGGCAAGTTGATTTTCATGCATGAATCGCTGACATGAAAATCAATAGGAGGATTAACAACCTTGACAAGGAGGTAGCGCTTCATTCTCATTTCTTCAATTGACCATTCTGGATGATCAGCGCCGTTCTTTCATAGCTGCGAAATTTTTCAAATGCCGCCCGACAACTGGGAAGTTCTGCCGCCATCCTCTCTTCTGCCTTTCACCTTAGAACACGGATTGCGCACATACTTTACTTGTATCGCTTGAATGCTGCAGATCTATATCCTCGAAAAATCAAACCCCCGGTCTCTACATTCTCTGGTCCAGAGGCTGATGATAAAATTCAGAGAGACTCCCAAAGGTCTAAACGGAGCCATCGTCTTTTAAGAAAACATCGTGCTCTTCCACACGTCGCCCGGCCCATGGTTGACTCGAATATGGACTTGGAGGAATTCCCCAATCAATTCGAGGCTCTGGCTAAAGAGGTCACGACCTTTGTGAATTGTCTGAACGAGTTTCCTGAGTTCACCGATGAAGCCGTCAATGCCTCAATTTCCAGCTTCGAAGGCGACCTGAAGTACTGGGCGAATTGCCTGAACAACTATCGAGGTACGTATCCCATCATTATTACTCCATTCCATGACTTGCATTTTCAAAGCCCAAATTAGGTCAACTTCGATATCCTGCCGTTCAGCGATACGTCCAAGATCTCGCCCTCGAAATGGGGGAACACATTGACAGCATTACTTCTACACTGTCCATGTTCATTGAAGTCGGTGTACCCACCATCCGCTTCGCGCAGAAGCACGGTGCCACCAATCTGCTCAATCTTTCTACTGTAGCAACATTCTTCTCGGCCGTCACGGCTACGACTCTACAATTTTCATTCGAGTTAGAAAATACAACTGGAGACGCAGTCAATTCCTTCTGGTTTCTCAGTTTGGTTTTCAGTATCGCGGCGGCCGTGAACAGTCTGCTGGGGTTGACCTGGAAACAAGCCATGTAGTGAGTTGACCTTTCCCATTTACAAATTTCATTAATTCGACTTTGAGGATGCAGTCGCTCACCTGGCCATCGAGTTCCTTGGTGGGTTCTCATTTGGATCAAGCGATCTCCTTTAATATTCTTGGTGTTATCTGTCGCCTGTTTTTCCATTGGACTTTGTCTTTTCACCTACGCATCCGGACAAGTAAGTCATGTTCTGAATGGTTATGCTCTTGCTCATCGTTATCCATCAGAGTAGAGTGACATCAACTATCACCACTGTGTTTACCGTTTTCACGTCCTTCGGTCTGGCAGCTGTCTCGGCTTGGTTTGCTTCCGAAAGGTGGGCGTTCACTCACCATCGGGGAAAGAAATGGCTTGGAGACATCCTTGTTGAAGTCAACGAAAAGTTCTTGCAACTTCCTGGCATATCTTCAATTACCCATGGGCTTCGTTTGTCCTCCGAATGGGCTTCGATGCGCGTTGCAAGTGCAGGCACCAAGTTACGGCGAGTCAAATCCATCACGAAGAGCATAATATCCAGCGATGGGGAAAAAGCTAGCGATGTGGAGAACGGTATTGCCACGACTCTGTCTCCGGACGACATGAATGTGCCCTCTTTAGCGCTAGGTCGTCGTCGACCTTCAGAGACAAGTCCCGCATCTGCTCTCATGGATTATTCATCTGCAGCACCGGCTTCTAGATCTCCAATTCCAATGAGCCCAAACGGCTCTCTTAATTCACCCACAAGCCCAACCTCAGTTTCCGTCGGAAGACAATTATGGAAAAATGCATTTCGCACAGTCAAAATGAGCACCGCTATATCCAATCCTATGGTGACCCGCTCGCCTCGACGACAAAGGACCACGTCCTCAAGCCTAATTCCAACAGATCGTAAACGTATCATGGCCGAACCACCGGTGAAGGCAATTGTTCGTTCCCGGGTTGCTAAATTAGTGCCCAAGCTTAAATGTCTGGAGCCGACACAGGATATAGCGGCTCATCAGGCATTAGTGAGGCATCTTCAGTTCTCACCAGATGGAAAATTGTTAGCCACTTCGAGGTATGTTCATGCATTATGTACAATAAGTACCTGACGTGAGGATCATCTAGTTGGGACCGGACGTCGGTCATTTTCCGCGTGCAAGTGAGTATTTGTCTTGACGAGAATTGTGATTCTGTCATACTTACGAGATGCCTTTTGTAGAATTCCGTGATAACACATCACCGGACACTAGCGCACGCAAAAGGCTTCGTTGGACAAGTTGCTTGGTGAATATCTCACATCTGGCGTCCGGAATTTCTAGACCGACATTAAGAATCTTTGCTCACAGGTCGCCTACCGGTCACCTTTTACTTACCAAACTTAACCGTGCTGTCAAGGTTTGGACGCAAGTAAAGCAGCCGATATCGTTTCGCCGTGTTTTGGCTGAATTCGTTACCGTTTAGGACGGTGTTTGTCAGCGCACCATCGAACGACCAGCATATGTTGAGTCGATTACATGGTTTCCAGGCGGTGAAGGTACCCTTTTCGTTACTTGGCTACTTTTATCGGTCACACAACATGCTTTTGGCAGCATTTCTATCAGTCGAAGGGAGTAATGTCACGAAATTAGTACGCCCTTTTAGTGTCTCCAATAGTTTGCTTATATGAATCTTGGGTGTCAAGGATTTGAAAGGGAAGGTAGGTATTTTCAGATCATGATGGAGATCATCAACTCATCTTTACTCAGGTCCTAGGGACGTATGATTTTGGAAGCATGAAATTGCAAGACGTTGCTGTTACGCCTGACTGTACTCGCCTTCTCGGTGTCGGACCTCTGCTCGAATCGCCTGGTGGCCTCCGTCCAAGTAAATCCCGAGCGGAGAAACGATTGACCGGTTGGTGATCCACTGTAACAATCACCCTCTTTCTCAACATTCTCGTTGCAGTGTACAATTTGGACAGGAAGGAAATTGAACAGTGCGCTTCAAACGTTCCGATACTTCTGGATCATTGACGCTGATATACTCCATTAGTGCCACCCCTGTACTGAATGATGTTAAAGACATCACTTTGGCAAGAAGTTCTCGAGCAGGCCTTGTGGCGCTGGTAAGCTATGAAAATAAGGTATCGATTCATCAATTGTTCTTGAATCCTTGGCTAATTCTGCACATAGGCGCCCCCACAACTATGGAAATTAGAAATGGTCAAAGACGTTGCGAGGTTAACTCTTCGGTAAGTTGAAAGCCTGATTGAGCCAAACCTGATTCGGTTCTATGCCTTTATCAGGCACACATACATGCCTAAAACCCAAGTAGACTTTGCAGGCCCAAGCTACTTTGGAGGTAAAAATGATGAACTGGTTCTCTGCGCCGGGAAAGGTAAGCTAAGAATCAACCGCCATATCAACATATACTCACGTTTTCCACAGCCGGAGACATACACATTTGGGATCAAGAATCTGGCGCATTGCTTCATCATGTCCGGGCTCAAGATCTCGGTGGGGATTTGACCTGTATAGCCTGGAATCACGCAGAAGACAATCCTTTCATGTTCGCTACCGGAAGCCATGATGGTGCTCTACGAATATGGACAAAAATCGAGCGACAATCCGAAACTCATTCATCTATACTGAATAATCAACACCCTTTCACTCGGAGCTCCTCGCCGTCTGAGATAGAGGACATGCAGCGCACAGATAGCCCACTAACGCAACAAGAATTCGAGTCGTCGTTTGCGAATAGCATGGAAAGCTTGGACACTGGTACTGGGCCTTCTACAACCTCCGGCAACCGGGAGAGGGTCGTAGCATTTGCTACAACTTATCCTCTGAATGCGGCTGCTGACTGAGAGGGGTTATCGTAGAAAGAAAACACTATAGAATTGAATGATGTCACAAGAAGAGGACGTCCAAGTTTTATAACAGCCACGTTGCTCAAAGAGAGCATGTTTATTTTGACTAGGAAGTATATACAACTTAGAGCGTTATCCATTCTGAAACTGAGGAAAGCAATGGGATATTACTTGTTGCAAAATTATCTGCAATTTGTCGGTTTTTTTCGCACCTTTTGGGCTTTGTTATTCAATCGGAAGTTCGGAAAATACTTGCAGTCCTTTCCCCTGGTTCTTTGGACTGGGGCTCCCATTCGTTTCACACCGAGAAATTCTGCGAAGTATGCAACAGGAAATAGCGGGAGACAGACTCTCCCACCCTAGGTGACAGCATCCAGCTTCTTCGATTGCTCTCCAGCTCAGATTGTTGTACACACATGAAATCATCAACCTTGATTTTCGAGATCGAAATAGAATTTCTGTACTGCTACAAAAACTCGTTACGACGCAAGGACCACAAGCAGATTACAGGTAAGCGAACAGAAAAGGCAATAACATAGGTGCAGTCCAGATAATAACACAGGGTAGACGAAGGGTTGTGGCAAGGAAAGGCGGCGTATAGGTCGAACGACGATCATTTTCCTGTTGCTTTGACGATGGAAACCACAATGATGACAATTATTACAGCAATCGCCAGACCGATTATAATGCGCATCTACGACATCGACGTTAGTGAGAGTCCTACCAGAAGAAGCCAGAATAACGGACCTTCATGTCCTTCCACCTGCGAGCATGGGAAATTAAATGAACAGATTTTCCGCTGACAGACAGGAAATTACATACCACATATTCTGAGGAGTTGATGAGTTTCTTGTAATGGAAAAGTGAGAAAAGTGCGGCTTACCTTCCTGACTCGATTTGCTCCACGACGAAATCCTTGTGCAGATACAGCCAGATTGTCTATGAAAAACATCATCAATACGTCAGCAGTCTTTATCATCAGCAAGAACAATCCACAAATCCAACGTCCGTTGAGGAGCAAGTATCAACTCACCTGTCTTGTCTTGCAGCGAGTCTAGTCTTTCACCTCTCTCTGCCACCTTCGAAATATTGTCTCTCATGATTTCAACAGTGTCGTCAATCTGCGCCTGGATAGCAGCTGTCTTCGCATTTCCACCATAACTGGGACCTGAAGGGTTCGAAGAAGAGCCATCTCTAGGAAGATAAGGGTCGTAAGGTTCAGACCTAGAGAGTTGGGAGGGTACAAGTCAATGCTGTAAATTCAGAGGGTTGCAGCGCTGTTGACTGACATTATGAATGCGTTGAGGTCTAGATGTCACAAACTTTGCTAAGAGTGCAATCCTAAAGACTATGAATATATTGAGCTCACCGTTTTAGACGAAGTTGAAGGTATACAAAGGGAATGGGCAAGGCGTGCTGGTCGTTTGGCAGTGGTTGTTGACAAAAGTTGACGGGTGTCAGACTTTCCCACGTACAGGTTCGAGAATCAGACTATTCAGACTCTGGCTGGATTCTGGTAAGCTGCTTTGCGAATTTTTCATCTTCAATTTTCTCTCATACACCCAATAAACACAAATCGAAGAAGACAAAGCGGCGTACACGGAAAACGCTATATACCCAACATAGGTATGAGTAAGTACTCCGCGCGAACTGACTGAAAGCCACGTTCTCCGAGTCAGGCTAGAGATTTAGCAGTATGACCTAAGGCAGTTATCGTACCTGAAACTCCACTTGCTGTAAGACTTGCTGTAAGCTGTAATGAGGGAACTCTACCATTACAAATAGGGCATACTGGAGGTGAGGCTGAGTGAACCGTATACAAGTTGCCGCGGCTTGAATGGTCTGACCTCACTTCCTCCTTCAAATCAGAATGAGAATACTAAAATTGAGTAGACATGGTATGTGCGGCTCTTGCAAGGCCCTGCTCCCGAGGCACGCATACAGTTCATACGAGATGTATATTTCCTTCCAAACAATCGTGGGTCTTGTGCTTCCATTTGACTGATCTACACCCGTTCTGCTGTGGTCATTCGCCTGCTTCAAAGTGGATGCAAATCTACTGTCCTCTGATATGGACTCTGCCCGTTCTTCTATCTAGTCAACGAACCTTCCATTCGGGTTCCCAATGCAGTTATCACTATGCGGACACTGATCCATTGAGCAATGAGTCCATCGACATGGTGAATCCAAAGGCGGAGTCTGAAGTCCATATGGCGACTCGGATAATAACGCCTTTTGACAATGTCATACCCGCGCTCGTCAATGAAAATTCTCTTTCAAACACGAACATCCCGGAAGTCGTTGAATATTTATTGCATTTCTGATGCGTCCTGACCGATAGTGGCTATTATCCTCCCGCTGTTTCCTGCATCGTACAGCATCTCGCCCTTGCTCATCACCACCGCATTAACCGGTCAACCAGCGCCTATCCTTTTTTCCTACTAGACGCTCACTGCACTGGCCGAGTATGTGCTTCAGATTCATATTGTTTATGCCTTGTTCGAGAAGAGCTGATTATCAGCCGAATCGACTCCAAAGGATCTGCAAGATGCTAAGATATTATCTTAACTGAAGTAACTTTCATGGTCATTTTCCTTTTTTCTGGCCTATCAGGACCGACAAGTATGGATTTCTTTTCACCTTACAAGTCGTCCCTGTTCGGGAATTTTCTCCCGAGGATCAAGGTGGTGACGACTCATATAAGAAGTCTGTTAATTATCTTGAACTTTATCCGAGCTTTCCCATAATGATTCACTTACAAGCTGGACTATTGGGACTTGTGAGTACCACTTCCGGCTGGAACGTACACCATGAATGAGTCCTCATATCTCATACTTAAAGGCCAATCATCTGTTCTTCCATAAGTATGAACCAACGGATGCAACATTCATACCAGCAGTTCTGTTGTTGCTCTTGGAGCCCTTGGTTCTCAGCTTTATGATATGGTTGTACTCTACTGGCGTCCTTAGATTGCCTCCGCAATCTCTGATGCTCAGCGCTTACTCCACATTCTACATGGTATTGATTACATCTATCACGCTATATCGAATCTCGCCATTTCATCCGCTGGCCAACATCCCAGGACCTATTCTATTCAAAATCACCAAATTCGCCCCTCTCTGGTATCATTGGCGCGGTCAGCAGAGTACACTATTCATGTCGCTCCACGCTCAATACGGACCTGTCGTCCGAGTCGGTACGCCACAAGTTCCTATGGAATTCATGATTCGAACGCGCTAAGGTATTTTGTATAGCACCAAATGAAATATCTGTGGCAGATGTTGATGCTGTAGGCTCAGTCCTCGGGAGTGGGGGCTTACCCAAAGGGGCAGGTTTGTGATCATCTAATAAAATTCAAGGCTCGTTGTGGTTTACGACAAGATGTTTGCTGTCGTAGCTTATATCAGATTTCGTGTGGTGAGCGGACCAGAAAACTTGGTCACGATGAACGGCGATGCGCATGCGGCTCGCCGCCGATTGTGGAATCGTGCTATGAGCACCGAGGCTCTTCGGGAGTACGAATCTATCATCGCAAATCGGGCATACGAATTGGTCGACGCCTTGGATGCCCAGATATCCACTGGGAAAGGACCAATTGACATGACACAATGGCTGAACTATTTTGCGTGAGTTAAGTTTCATCCTATATAGATCGACAGATAATGAACCGTTGACGGTATTAGTTTCGATTTTATGAGTGACCTTGGGTAAAAGAGCTATCTCCGTCCTTTCTGGACATTGCCTGATAATCTCCCGCTTTCAGATTTGCGGCGGGATATAACATGATGAAAGAAGGAGACGTGCACGACCTATGGGCTGGTCTTCATCTTCACATGAGGTATGTTATCGGTCATATTCAATTGACATTGATTGTTCCCTGCTCACTGCCAATAGGGGAGTATGCATATTATCACACCTACCGTGGATACCAGACATCAGAAATCGTTTACCTTGGTTTTCGATGCCTCTCTGGCCAATCGCAAGAAAATGGTCTGCAAATCGCTTGCGTAACCCTTCTCAAAAAAAGGATATTTGGTACCATCTTGTAGGGAGCCTTCAATCTCTCTTACTCAACCCATCCTGATTGACTCCCGCTTTTCAGATGGATGAAGCTGGTCTAGAGAAATTCCAACCTAGCTTAGCCGAAGTAGGCGCTGATGCGGTCCTCACTGTCATTGCAGGGGCTGATACCACGTCTTGTGCACTGGCTGCACTTTTTTGGTGCGTCCAAAAAACCACAACATAGACTTAGAACCAACTTTGAAGGCTAGGCTCCTTCTGTCCCATCCGGAATGTTACAAACACCTACAACAAGAAATTGACTTAGTATACCCCCCTGGTTCTGATCCTCTTGATGTCTCAAAACATTCACAACTCCCGTACCTGGCTGCTTGCATGTTCGTAACGGCTTTTGTCTTGTTGTGATCTGGAATACGACGTTTTTTTTCTATTTAGTCAAGAAGCTTTGCGTCTTCTGCCGCCTGCGCCCGTCAGTGGCGCAAGAGAGGTCCCATATGGTAGCGGTGGCACGGAAATTGCTGGACAGTTCGTGCAGTTATCCGTCAAGTTTTCAGATCGAGCACTCACACACCATTATATATAGCTTCCTCCCTGAAGGTACCCAAGTCTGGGCTCCACCCAAAGTCTTTCACCTCAACCCCGCGTATTTCTCTCCAAAAACGGACGAATTTGTCCCGGAGCGTTGGCTAGATCCGAAGAAAAATCCTGATGATTCTCATCCTGATGCTTTCAAAAATGATATGACGGCCTTTCTCGCATTCTCATACGGACCCGCGAATTGTGCAGGGAGAAATCTCGCAAGACAAGAAATGATAATGGTCATGTCTCTCCTCTTGCAAACGTTCGACTTCCGGTTTGCGGATGGGTTTGATTGGAAAAATTGGCCAAAACGACTAACGACGTTCTTTGTGACCATAAGACCTCCAATAGAAGTCTCAATAACTCGTCGTGTCTTATGACATCTTGTATACCATCGATAGCCCTGGCTGAGCCAGCGGACTCCGTTGTTCTTATCATAATGTGCCGGTTATCCCATATTTAAGAGAACTCTGTGTAAATGCACTTTGTTGTATAAGTAAGCTGTAGCGTATAGTACAGGTGCTTCGTTTTCTCGAGACTCCGCCGGGAATGAACTCTAAAGCTAAATCGCCAATGGCCACAGAGGCTTGGTGGTCACTGGTCACAAGTCCTCTCCAGTTTCCCTGCCCTTTGATCAAGAGGGGTTAGTACTTTATAACGAAATTAATGTTAGCGCGGATAAGACGAAGATTGTCTGCGAATGTCATAAATTCTTTGACGATCTGAGTACGATCTACTTATTGCCTCTTCTCCCGCTTTCGGTGTAGAGTTTGACATCCAGGGTCTCCTGCATGACATCTGCGTTCTAAAACTTTCATCAGTTACTCTTGCTTCGCTAATACAGCTCTTTCCATATCTATCAAGATCTGTGAGGTTGTCTGCGACATCTTTTCTATAGTAAGAGTAGCCGTAGAGCGTTGTCTGGATTTGACAAGCTCGTCCTCAAGTTCATTGCATGTTAAGGTGAATAATACAACTATATGGTAGCTAGTAGGTGAAAGCTCTGTTGACTGCACCATGCCGAAAATTCACCGACTTCATTAAACACCATGTCAAAGGTAGTGACTTACACTGTAACTATTGATTGTTCGTAGTTGGTATCGAGGTACAAGGAGAGACCGCGAGAGAAAGAGGTGCATGCAGGCATGTGAGATTGGATCATAATATAAGAGCATACATGAAACGACAGACAAATGAAAACCTATTCATTCATCGGCCACCCTTGCCACCCTTCATTTGTTGTTTGGACACTTTGGGTCCAGATGCACCAGCCGGGCGTGAAGCGGTGGGCTACAGGAGAAAAGTCTGAAAGTGAACGAATAATCGAGTTTGAAATACATACCTTAGCCTTCTTGCTCTCCTTCTCCTTCTTCTCAGTTTTGGCCTTAGTAATAGCAGCTAGTCTTGCCTGCGAACGAACAGCAGCAGTCTGATTACGTCTCGCGGCGATAGTTGCTAGGTCGGCACCGACAATGCCTCGCTGGTGCTTTACGGTTCGGCGTGAACGCTTCTTGGCGACTTCTTCCGTGATACCCTTCTTGTGCATGCGCCTGTACACCTGTGTCCAAGCGATCTTACGAGGGTTCTTCCTCTGAAGGAAGAGAGATGCATTTTTTGAGGTGGCAAAACGGAAGACCTGCAGTAGGTGTTTAGACAGCGGGTAGTTTGATGAACCAGGAACGCACCTTGCTGTCACCACGAACGAAAAGTTTACCCTTTGAAGGGTAGATACGGAAGCCAGAAAACGAATCGATTTCAACCTTCTACACTCAAAGTTGTTGTGTTAGCAAAGTCGATTCTTCTAATGATCGAGCAAACTCACCATCTGTAATGCAGAAAACGTATGAAAAAGTGATCAGCATGATATCCTATATCAAAAGCATTCCAGCTCCAAAAGTCATCCGTCCGTTCCAACTTCAATCCAACAGGAAATCTAGCTTTTCTTGCACAATTGCGGCACCATCATGAAGCTCCGGCTTCAATGAGTGCGTTAAAATGGGTGTTGGGACATGAATTTACCTTGTGTCTTGAGGTTTGAAGGAGTGGGTTAGAAAGTGGTCGTCTTTTTCAAATCTAATCGTTCGGCCGGCATCGAGCGCTCATAAAAGCGCTCTCGATTCTGCCTATCTTAATAATAAGATGTTGCCTCCGGCACAGTACAGCGTCAGAGCATTTTAAAAGGTCTAGGCCGCAATGAAGACCATAATGACCACCGTAATATTCAAACTCCTCATTTACGGTCAGAGAAGATTTCGCCACACGGCCAACCTACTAAGAATTGGCATCGTAGAATGAATGATACAACAACGCAAATTAAAGTATTATTGCGATACATGTAAATATATAAGTTCACCAAGCCTTAGAAGAGTTCCTTCAACATCCACATTCTCTGCCACTACACCTGGACGGCATCTCTAGCAATCTGCCCAGGCTCTGGATTCGTATGATCATTATCATTGTTGTTCCTCTCATCGATCTGCTTTATATCGCGAGGCTTATCCATGCCACTTCCGCTGTAAATAGCACCAGCCGGTGCATCGACGCTTGCGCCAGTAGCGTTACGGACGTCATGACCTTGTGCATCACGTTTCGCATTTGGCGCGGGCGACTGAGTCTCGACAGGTTGAGCAGGTCGAGGAGGAGCAGATGTCGAAACCGTGCCGAATGCGGACGAGGTATTGGGTTGAGGGTTTTCAAGCTCGGCAGTCGAGGAAGCAGAAGTGTGGGCTTGTGCAGTGTTTGAAGTAGTGTTAGTGCGTTTGGCGGGGGTGGTGTCTTTGGCGGAATTATCGTTCTCCTCATCTTTGTTGTCATCATCTGCAGCCGTTTCGAACGGATCCATATTGTTCATCTGTGCGAACGCGAAAAGAATGATCAGTACACGAAAGCAAACGTCAAGTATGATATGATGACACAAACATCTTCTTCCAGTTCTTTCCTCTTCAAGTCTCCCGTCTTCTTCTCCTTACCATGCTCAACTAGCTCAGGATTTTTCGTTACCTTCCCTTTTAGCTCTTCCTTCAGGCCTGAGATCTTATCACTCAAGGTAGCACCCTGGCGGTAATTCGGTCCGTAACCAACAGCACCAGCGTGTCGCTGTTCAGGGTAATCGTCTTCAGCGGAAGAGGCAGATTCGTTATTGTTCGATTGAGAGATGTTCGAGGCGGAAGAGCCGTTGGGGTCGATGCCCGGTGATGAGGATTTGTGAGAGCCCTGTGTGGCTTGAGTCGAAGACGCTGTCGGAGGAATCGGTGATTCGGCTGTCGATGTAGTAGGTGGGCGAGTTGAGATGTTGGAAGTCGGTACACTGGCCGAAGATCCAGTGTTGGACGTGTTAGTGGGTACGGTGGGCGTAGGTGACATTCTGTTGTTGTAAGTTGGGTATTCAAATAGATTGGAGGTTACACCTTTATAGACCCTCAGTATTTTGCGTCATCTGTTCTATTCCTGGCATTTCGAAACGATGACGATAAACAGACGATGGAGTTGAAGTATAGCGGGACGAACTCGAAATTGGTGATGTCATCACCATATCAGGACCTTATCAGGACCTGGCAGGCGCCTAATTGTCGTAATCCCTCACAAGGGTTTTACATAACGTATAAAATTCCTTTAAGATTTGAAGACATAGCATTGGATATCAGCTCATTTCACCATTGGCTACCCACCGCCGTCCCTACTTTCAACGCATACGGAGCATCGAGCATCTTCATTCCAATCTCTACAACCTGCATCACGTCCGCCGAAGAGAAAGCTCCGCTACTCAGCAACGCGTCAATTTCTACCTTAGTGTTCACCGCGTAGGATCTCGTTTGGGTACCATCTACGTCTCCGAGAGCTGTCATGAGATGAATCCAACCCCAGTTGACAACATCGTTGTATTTCCTTATAGGTCGTTCAATGCTCGTCAAACGGAAAGGACGCATTATGAACTGCAAGAGAAGACTGACCTGTGTTCGCCGCGGATTGCACGTTCAATCGTGTATCCACTGTTGTTCAGGACGAATATGATTGGTTTTAAACCCTCTCTGAGCATCGTAGACAGCTCCTGTACCGTAAGCTGGCTATTCCGGACACATGGTTACCCAATGTTCATCAAATAGTTTTCAAAGACCACTTACATACTGCCATCACCAATGAACAAGATCGTCCTTCCAAGTCTTTTCTCCCTCGCCGCCATTGCAGCGCCAAGAGTGCTCCCGACCGTCCAGCCGATACTTCCCCAAAGAATTTGACTGATGAAAACCGCACCGTCTGGGAAAGGAATATCTAAGACACCGAATGCCGATGTTCCTGTTTCTGCAATTACGACGTCCTTGGGCTGAAGGAATTTCCCAATGCGAGCCCATAGCCAGGCTTGAGAAATGATTTCATCGGATTCTTGAGGGAGTGGATATGTCCATTTGGGGACCGGAATCGAGAGACTGAGAGATTTGAGGGAAGAAGATGTCAGTGCAGATGTCAGTTTGGGCAGGAGATATTTCATCCCGATTCCTGGATATTCCGAGAATTTGATCTTGGAGGAAGCATGGTGTAGCTAGAAAAACGAAGTTATAGAAAGGGAATACACAAATAATCAGCTTTTGAAATCACTTCAACGGTACGAGCGACATCCAATCTAGTGGTAAAGTTCCCAGTGTTGAGATCACTTTTCAACGCCCCGATCGAAATGAGCAGTTTCGCGCCTTCAATCTTGTCTTTGATTTCTGGACGTGTAGTAGCACCTGTGTAAAGCTAGAAAGATATTGAAGATTGAAGGTATTTTTCAAGAAGAAAGAAAACTCACCCCACCATATCTCTCGTACGCTTCACTGATCACCGACTTGCCCATTGGGCTTGCATATACCGCAAACCCAGCTGTCTCCACGAACGCCTTGACCTCCTCGACAGCGTTGTATCGAACGGCACCTACGTCGACCAATACAACTACATCTCCCTGTGCTTGCTCGACTAGCTTGACAATTTCCTCGATTACAACAGCTTCGCCTAAACCATTGTTTTGTACTGGCAATCTTGGAAGAGGAACGCTGAGACGTTCGTGGGATATTTTGATGTAGGTAACGTCTGTTGGGAGGGCGATGTAGACCGGGCGAGACTGACGAGGTAAGCGATGGAAGAAGACTGCTGTGATTGGTGAGTAAACCTACCTGAAGAATGCAATCGCTCAACACTCGATCGATTTCCGCCGCCGCTGTTTGAGGATCGTTCAAGATGGTGTGAGAGTGAGCAAATAGTTCAGCGGCTTGAGCATAAACGTTATAACTGGTAATTGAGCATATTATCAGCAATGTTCCTCTAGAAGCACCGATGTATTTACCGTCCATTTCCGAGTGTGTGATGTAACAGTGGTTTATCCTCCTGCTCTTTCAAGCTCGGAAAACCCGCGACATGGACGACTGGAACGATTTCGGCGTATGCTAGAAAAAGATACCGGAAAAATTGAGTATCGATCAGGAATCAAGCTCAGAGATGGATTAACCTCCGGCAATTCCATTGATAGCAGAAAGCTCTCCGACACCGTACCTGCTCCGTAATCAGTGAATATTGGATTCACGGTTCGGGCTGAGCTACTCACGTAGTCAAGACGGCACCCACACTGCCTGTTTTTATACGAGCATATCCATCTGCAGCATAAGCTGCATTGAGCTCGTTACTGCATTACAGATTTCGGTTACTACGCAGACTATCTTGCAATAATTTAGAGCATACCAATTTCCAACCCAATCAATGCCAGCATAATCGTCGACCAGGTCCTGCAGGAGATGGTATTTGGTCAGGTATGCTAAGGTGAGAGTGGAGGAGTGTGCGATATACCAAGAAACCCAAATTGAAGTCACCGGGGACACCGAAGAACGACTATTGGGAGATGGCGCAATAAATATGACCGAGCAAGTTGATGAGCAGAGACACATACTCTGACCCCAAGCTCCTCCAATCGGTGAAGGAGATATACGCCTATCTCCATATCAGGTTCGGTTTTGACTCTGAGCTTTCGTATAGCATCTTTGAAAGCGTCTGGGGTGGACATGATTGGTCTGCGAAACCAAGAGAAATGAATAGATTCTTCGGGTGGTTTCGATTTATGAAAAGGATTGAAGGACACACGGCCTTTATACGTTGAAGTGCCGCGAAACTCACAACTGAGCACTGAATCATCAATCGCGGCTTTTGCGCATTTAAAATTACATCCTAGTCAGTGGCTTTGATTCGATGGCGTCGAAATCGTACGTACCGATAAGCTCTGAACTCCTTCAAAGCCATTTAGTGCGCGTACCACAAGAGTCATGGCCCGGGTGAGTGCGGACATGGATAATTGACATGTCCTGGTGAGACCGGTCTGTTTAATGTTCCGCCAATGTCAGCAGAATAGTCCCGGGACGATAAGAGAATGACTCTTGAGAATTTTGGCAAGACGCGAGACTGTCGGTCGCAATGGTTTGCTTTTTTTTCCCTTTTTTTTCGGAAATTGCCGCTAGCAAGTTAAGGCGATGTCCTAAGGGCAAGGAACTTGGTTGTGACGCTTGAAGTCTGTGGGTAGATGAGCCTGCGGGGTGCTGTATATCTCCGTGTCACGATATTGTATAGAGCAGGTAATAGTTTCTATCCAGATGTCTGATAAGATAAGATAATCAGCAGGTACATCGACGTTGTGCATCTCCGTCGGAGGGTCATAAGTATCTCTGCTTTCCCCACCCCTCCCTTTGCTCCCTTTCTTACTATCTGCTGGTCAGATTCCTCTGAAGCTTTAACCCTGGCACATTCTCATTCCTACTAACGTTGATTACCACATGTCCAATCTTCTGTCCTGTCGAGCTTTTCGCTTCGTCATCCTCATTCTGCTTGGCTTGTGCTTGATGGCTTATGCTGCACCCACCCCCTCTTTCGGCTTGAGGGGTCATACAAATGTACTTATACTTTTATGCCCACCTTGGCGGACTCTAAACTGATCGCATTTCAGAGACGTTCTATTCGAGGACGGTGGATGCGAATGATAATGGAGGCCGTCACAAAGGAGGACGAACAAGTGTTCTGTAATATCTCATTGAATGTTGTCCCTCACTAGATGCCCATTGATCACCAAACTTCGCATTTTAGCTTCGTATCTATCTGACATTGTCACCGGCGAAAGACTTCCCAAAAGTGGGACGAACAGCATCGCTGCCTACGAAGTGAAAGGAACATATAAAGATCATGATGGGAATAACCTGGTTATCAAGATCTTGCCTGGTAACTCTACCTACACTTGGGGTGAAGCTAAAGCACTCAGAACCATCGGTGACTTGGTGGACTCTGGTACTATCATGTATGCGGAACCTCATTGGCCCTCGTCAAGGTACCTCCCCGCGGTTGTCATGAAGAGGATGCCTGGCAAGATATTAGAGCACATCCCAGCTTATATGCACGCGACCCCGAAGCAGAAGGAGTCGTTCAGGAGAGAAATAGCTAAGTTGATGTGTCAGAAAGTCGCGGCGGTGGCTGCTAATACAAGGGTTATTCATAAGTCGGTCCGATCTTCATTCCCTTGGTGCTCAACTTCCAATCCCACAGGGAAAATCACAAGAGAAATGTCTTAATCACTCTGAAAGATGACCAAACCCTTACTGGCATATCCTCTGTCGAGCTTGTTGACTATGGTTGGCCAGGCACCTTTTTTGCGGACGAAAATGTGAACCAAGCTGACGTGAAAAACCAAGCTGTGAGTGCAAATATATGTATCGTGTTGTGAGAGTGCTTGACCGGAATCATAGCTCAAAGACTGCAAAGAAGAATGGGTTGATCAATGGGTTGAAGATCGTTGGGAACACTTGAGAAACGATTGACTTCATACAGTATTCAGAGAGAGTTGGGATCCTTGATCGTTACGATTCAATGTGGTGGTTCTGTACGATTCAGTGCTCGTTACATAAGCGGGCTCTTCATGTATCAACCGTGTATGTGAATCACTCATTCTATGTTTCTATGCGTTGCTTCCAAGCGTCGTTTAATCGCCGTTTTTAACTTATGTGAAATTTTACTGATAAGTGCCGATAAGGCGTCATAAGACCCATCGTGCAGACAGTATTCAAAATGCTATATGTATAATGAGACAGTTGCATCTGAACGTTGAACACTGGTCGCTGAGTCTTATCCGCTGATATGAAACCCGGACAAGCGCATTCCGGCAACTGGCTTAAGTCGTCTCGGAAAGGCGATTCTTGGTATACTGTAAATGGGTAGTACTTGAACCACATCTAACAACTAGGTGCTTTTTTCAGTGCAGGTTCAGTTTTATTGTATCAATTCTCATCATGCCTGTCTGTCACTCCAGAATATGCAGAGGAGCTGATCAATCCGGCTTTACACTCGACATAACGGTCAGAGATTTATCCCGCAGTTTCCTACTTCCACAGATTGGGCTGCTACCAGAGAAGAATGGAGGATGTAACTCGGGAGATGATGCAGATAAAGACTCTGGAGAGGAGATAGGAGAAAATGACTCTGAAGACACCAAGTCTGAGAGGCCTGGGAAAAGACGAAGTAATTAAGTTTCACGTATCATTTGTTTACAGTTCCCACTAGGATACACCTGATGAATGCATGCCTGAAGCCACAGCCGTCTCACTCAAACAGCTGAGATAGTGCAAAATCAATTCCTCAAACGATTCTTCCCTAAATTCGACTGAGTATCCTTTTTCCTGTGATTATGAAGGCAATGCTGTTACGATGGCTGCATGAGCCACTGCTACAGCTGCAGAAACCCAAATAATAGCTAGACTTGCTTTGGACAGTGATAGTGAGCCCGAGGATAATATTCCACATCCTCCATTAGTCCCCCCTCTATAGATCAAAATCGAGGACATTAGCATCCAACAGTTCATGCAAGAGATTCGCTCGGCAACTCTCGAGGATGGATCGATATGTCTACTATTGAGCATCTTCGGAATCCATTGCAGGGACCAGTAGAGATTTATGATCCTGACAAGCATGGAGCAGAAGTAGCAGTGACAATCGAGTACTTTCCCTCTTTTGTTGACTGCCTCTCTGGTAACCCAGATCAATAGTGGATTCGAGGTGGAACTATTTGTACAGGATGGAGCCAAATTACCCCATGTTTGGGGAAGAGAACCTTCATTGACTTGTTGTTGGTGCTTGGGAAGTACTTAAATAGAAACATAAAAACACTAAAATGCCTTCGACTCATACTTCATTAGTAGCACACAGTCATCTATCCACTTAATTGCAAGGCATTCGGATCGAAGGTTATTGCAAGCTCAGTGCGCATGAGGCTCTTACCAATGTCTTATGGCTTGTCAATACGTCCGACGAGGAAATCGTTGTTGTTTCCAGGTTTCGCTGAAAAGTTGAATCATTCGTATCGCAACAGAGGGCATGAAAAATGCATAGAGAACCATATTCATATATGACAGTGAATAGCTTTCTACTCTGCGTCCACAACAACAGTTTCGAGGCCCTGAGGAATAGATGAGTGATGAGAATGGCGTTGAACAATGTCAGTAAAACGATATGTAAGAAAGAAGATGAGGCCGATCACTTGCCTTGAACGAGGTGACTGGAACATGTGAAGCATAAACGTAGAGTTTCTCTTTTGCACCTTCATCGTCGTTACGCCGTCCTGAAATGCGAACATATCAGTTTAAAACTCCTCAAAGCCAAGAATTCGATCTCTCGGCCAACTAGCGCCTGATTATGCCCCAATTGATAAAGATGCTCACTCTCGAGTTTGACCCTCAGCCTGTGAGGTACAGTCTTGATTCCCTGCGCCCATATCGCCTGGTTCAGCTTGGGATCAAGACGGATATCAGAGGTCCCCATGGCCTTCCTTGCAAACTCCGTTACAGATTTGACTGCCCAGGGTGCCCTCTTTTTGAATGACCGTCCGTGAACGCGCTTGTGAAGATGAATGGTGTATTCCCGGGTAACGACATCCTGAAGGGCTGAGCGGGTCTTGCCAGTCTGTTAGGTGATAGAGGATCGTGAATCGTGAATCGTTGTTCAAAGGGGAAGACGGTTTAACGAGCGTAGACGAACCTTTTTTGCGGTTGGGGCCTACGTGCATGAGCAGAAGTAGTCAGTACAGATATCCGCCAAAAGACTAGAGAGCACACCATCAGAATATGAGATTGAAGTACGTCGAGGCCGATTCAAAAGTTTCCAAGGCGGCGTCGAGGAAAGGTCTGACTAAGCTAAAGTCAGTGGCTTGGGAAACTATGCAGCTTCGATCACCAGCACGTGACCTGAGCCCCGACGTCGTTGGCTAAAAAATGCCCCTGTTGTTCATTGATGCGGCTGGTTCTCACACCGCCCTATCAGACGTTTTAGGACACATCCTGCTGTTTGTTTTTTATTTGTTCCAATATTTGTACTTTATCTATTTTCTACATTTCCTGCCATGTCCTAAAACTCTGGAACCGAGACTAGCAGGACACGAGAACCCCGACCTGACTATTCGATTGCAGAGCACTGTAATCGGTTTTCTCCTTGATTTTTGATTCATATGTGTGTCTACTTTCTATTCATGCAGACTTATCGCTCAATTCGAGGGAGGCTAGTTGAGACGTATGGCTGATTGTTGCTACTCTGAAGTTTCTCCGTGAAGATCCCCTTGCTCTATTCAACTTGGTCCAAATTTATACCCGACAGTGCGCCGTCACATCATGAAATGGGTTAAGTTGAAACGAGTTCTTCGTGAATGGTTTTGCTGATTATATTAGTTGAATTGGTCATAGTAGCCGATTTCCAGTCTTCCCTTCAGCGTCTTTTCCCATTTCAGCGATTCCTTTATTGTCTTGTCAATCTCGTCCACTTCCTTTCTCGCCTTCCAAACGTAGTTCAGCTTTGGAATAGCCTTGCGTATCTTCTCGAGGGATTCCCTCTGAATATCGACGCTAGGTGATCTGATATACTCCGCAGACTTGATGCAGCGAAGAAGAGCATCTACAGAAGGGTTTGAAGCGAATAGACATATCGGCGTCTTCGATTAGCCTGAGATTAGAAAACTCACTGATGTAGTTTCCATCGTCTTCAGCAAAGCATTCGGCAGAAAGCTTGTAAGACAGGCCAGCCAAAGCATATAAACCTTTGGTTTGATAAAACAGCGCTTTGATGCTAGAAGTAAGTATTGTCAAAATATTTCGTCGTTTCGTAAATTATGATGAATATCTCACGTCAGAGCGTATCCCCGAGCAGTATACCACGCAGACGTAGCGAAGACGGTGTCACTCCCCCGAGGGATTTGGAAGTTTGTTGTTTCGTTCACTATTTCATCCGCCGCTTCGAAAATGGTTTGTTGTGCCCCAAGGTCCAAATCCTTGAATCGCTGAATGCGACAAACGCAATACATTCAATAGGTAATGCAGGTCATAATTTTTCTGACCCACCTGGAGAACAAAGCGCAGATATAGGGCTTGGACACGCTTCAGGTAGGTCGCTTCGAATATTTCTCCTTTTACCTCTTTTAGTAGACCATCACATTGTTCTTGTATCTGTCCCCATTTTATCAGTGCAATTGTTTGGCCCAAGTAGTCCGCCCCAACAGCAGGGTTCTGAAATAGTGTGCCCTGGTGGAAGCCCTCCATGATCCAATAGCTATGTAGGTGAAGAATATAACCTCATGCAACTTGAACGAAGAGGAATAGCTTGATGGCAGTCACACACCGAGCTGTAGCTGTAAGCGAGGGTTGCATGACTTCCCACTCTTTCCCGTATTCTGCATCCCCTTGAGGCTTCGCTCTTGCCAAACGCCCAAGAACGATCTTCTTAATCGCTTCTATACCAAGCTTGGGTGCGAACGCATAATAAAATTCAGTCTCTTGAATGGCTGGATGTGATTAGTATGGAGTGAGTTGCTTTCCTATGAACTTGTATAACAATTGGAACAAGGATGACGCAGGATCGTACATTTTTGACGGAATTTTTCGAGATAGTTGGGATTGCGAATGTGCCAAGCGCGCGAATCAGTAAGGACCGAACTTGACAAGAGTTCCAATGCCTGGAGTAATATTAGTAATGATACGTTGAGTGTATCAAGCACATAACATACTCTTGGAGTTGTATCTTTACTAGCAGGACGGTCTGCCTTAGAAGCCAACTCTTGCATACCCTCGCATAAATCGTCGTAGGCTTTACCTAGGGTCCAAGCCTACATGATTATTGCGTGAACTTGAGATTGTTATACGAATCAGAATCTCACAACCGACTGACACAACTCGTGTAATCGCCTCCCGCCACAAGAACCGGAGTCAGTCTCTTTGCAATGATCCACGGAAGATCCTTTTCTTCCCCTTTCCGAACTATATTATGCTTAATACTCATCTCAAGGGCTTTCCGCCCGCGTAGTTGCTCGTGTTTTGCGGCTGTCAGGCTTCGTTTGTACTCATACTGTTGTATCCGTTCTGTGAGCGTCAAGCTCTCTCTGGCTAGCTTCTTTAATGCTTCTTCCCAAATTATGGTGCTTTGGTAAGGTTGGCCGAGGGCCTGGAAATTTGAACTAGATGAAGAATTTTTGGATAGTGTAGATTTTCTACTTACGTCCATGGCCCTTGCAAGTCTGGCAAAACCTTTTACAAAGGAAGGGTCCAATTCCGTTGCCTGTTCAGGAACTCGTGGGTCGATCAAATGTTAAAAGAATAAACTCAGACTAGGCCTGCCTTAGTTGCGTCAGAAAGGGCATCTAGGTGTCTAGATAGATATTGGTCCCAGCCTTCAGTATATCTGAGGAACATGAATATTTTGGATAAAATTCCTACAATTGGAGGCTTAACCAACAAGCAGCACGGTTTGAATGTAAAATCGCATTCTTCTCATCGATATTGATAGCTGCAGTGTATTTTGCGGCGGCAGCAGTGTAGTTCATCTCCTTGAAGAGTGCATTCCCTTCACTGTTGAACGTCACCACGATGGAATGATGATCGTCTGATAGTGTAGAGACCATAATGAACAACCAAGCTCGACGTGGAGGTAAGACGTTATCAAGGAAGTAAAAGAGTAAGCAAGGCAAGCGTGTCGAAGTCAACGATGCTTGATAGATATACACATGTCCATGTCCTTGTTCGGTATACGCCCTGCTTCTCTACCTGTTTGGTACCACTGAGATAAGGATCATCGAATACACATCGGGAAGTAATCGAGCTTCAGGATTTTGTTTGAGCAGCTTTTGGCTTACTGCCAACGAACGTTGCTTGGTGGTCGACTCGGACGCTCTTGACCGAGATAGGTTCAGCTGTGCTCAATCTCGACCATACTCATGGCTCCTTCATTACTTCCTGGCTTTGACAATTCCGTAAATTCCACCGCGATCCGAAGAGCAAGCGGTCAGAAATGGACTGACCAGTACAGTGGCTTCATATAGGCGTAGCAAATCCAATGAATTACAGAGCTGAGAGTACTAGAAGTTATATGTTTTGGATGATATGGTTTTTGGTTGGGTACATACTTAGCTTTTGAAGAATAAATTCGACCTCTGAGAACCATACCAATTAAGGCTGTTTGTTGCTCTACTTATGTGTTTCAGCGGAATTCGGAAAATAATTGTCCGCAATGTAATCTTTTTACACAGATCTTTCTCCATTTGTACGGCGGGCTCTTAGTCTCTCATCTACTCAGCCTAACGCCAATCCCATTCTTCCCTTACTAAAAGCAACGCAGTTAAGCTCATGCACATAGAGTCAACCTGTTTCACATGGCAAAGATGTCAAATATGAAAGGATATCGTCAAAACTCCTATATACGAGACGTGCAGATCACGCCGTATCGCGCTACTTTTTCCCTGTTCTCTTCTTGTCATTTATATAGTGCGTGCTAAAACTCGAGCCGTAGTTTCTAGTGCCGCAATTGATACCAGGGACAAGAACTTCACGAACGACTGACACTTCGTATTACTGGAGTCAAGGTATTTGAGGCTCAAAAGAGATACGAATAGAAATAGTAAGATGTGGAATATTTGCAAAGGGCATGCAGTCGCTAGTCCGCTCGAATCCGGGAGTGTCGAGGTTGAGATTAGTGATAAAAGCAGAAAATCACCGTGGCTTGCTTTCAGATAATTAGTGTATGGCCACTTCGCAATTTCAGGGAAAAATAGGTAATCCTTCATACAGCAAAGTCGCAAAACTTAGTACAAAATCCCAAAATTTGATTCGGGCGTTAATAACGACTTGATGGCTTAGTTGATTACAACACTGTATGCAGTCCTGTATAGTAAAAAGCTGAATGTTTCTGAATATGACAAGAGACAAAGGTGATACTAACGTGGCCAGAGTTGCTGAACCGGATGTAGCCTCTGTTCCAGCTTGAAGCGTAGTAAGATACTGTGAAGTGCTGAGGCCCTCGTGTTCAATGAGATACTGTTGCAAGGAAATACTATCAGCCGGATGTTCAGACAGCCAACTTCTGACTCACAGTGAAGAATGTTTTAATATCTCCGTCAAAGCTAGTGATGGTAGTTCCAGAGGTAGAGGGAAGGAATGACCACACAGCGTTAGCACCATTCGAGCCGCTGTACAAGTTCCTATAATAAGCAGTAAATATTCGTGTCATTGCGTTCTGGGATACATCGATTGCACACCAAGTATGTCCAGCAAGAGAGATTCCTGAAGCGACAGGGTTTGGTTGACCAGCAGAATTATACGACGACGAGATAGGGCCAGCGTTGTAATTCGCAAGCCAGATCATGATCTCATTTGTGGCAGAGCCTCCTGCAGAGGAAGAAGTGAACATATCGTATGCAACGTCCGCAACAACGGTGCCGGAAGAGGACTGCTGCCAGTTCCAGGTACTCTAGATCGGAAAGCGGAAAGCATCGTTAACACAGGACAGAAAGAGCGGAGGGGTAAGAATGGAACAAACAATGAAGCGGATAAGAATGTTGAGCGAAAATTATACACACAGGAATAGTACTAATAGCGCTCAATTGCTGATTGATGCCAGAATTCAGCTGGACATTGGTAAAGCTCTTGACACCCGAGCCACCGACCCAGTTCCAGGTGGTAGTCCACCCGATGGTGTTTCCGCTAAGGGAGGTGATAGACGCGCAGTCCGAACCAGATGAAGCACCGGAAAGACCCCACTGGTCAAGTAAAAGTTCATAGCTTCCGGACGTCGTTGTGTCCCATTGACCTGTGCCGATTGATGAGATGAATTAAAACTTGAAATTTGACTTCAAACGTACCACAAAACGTTGCACTGGCACCTCTCTGTTCGAGCTCTGCAGCGGGAGCGGCGAAGGCGTACGGTGCCAAAAAGAGGAGTGCGGAAAATTTCAAGGCAGTTTGCATGATTGCTTCGACTTGGGCTATTGGTGTTAGCTGATGCTTCCCTCTTTTTAACAAACGCGGAAAGAAATTCGTGCACTTTCGTTATCCTTGGCACCTGCGCGAGGTGCCTCCGACCCGAGATATAACCATGAATCAAGGGGTATTTGATCAACTTGGAGGTTGTACAGTAGCAGCGTAGAAATTCAAGTGTTCGAGAACTGGGAGTGCTATTGCCCTTGCGCGTAGAGCTTCCGCAGCAATATTGAACAGGATAGGATTGAGGGTTACTCAGATTGCGTGGGCAACAGCCCGCTAACTGAAATCATTCCTCTTTGCAAGGACGCTACCCAATGCAACACGGATTAATGCACGGTTGGCCGGAGGAGAATCAAAGTCGAGACATCCTCACTCAGGCGTCATACGACAGAAACCAAGCAAGCCGCACATGCATGACCACGGAAATACTTCAATAGCGGAAATCCAATAAGGCTGATAGATATATTTAGACTCGCGAGTTCGTCATGCGGGACGACTGCACATGCCCGTTTCTTTAAAAGAGACTTTGATATTTAATTATGGCCAAGCGCAGTGGTCCCCATTGCTCCTCCCAACTTTTCCGAAATTTTCGCTACGGCCCGCGGCCTACCGCGAGAGGGGAATCATTTGTCAAAGATGGATGGGAACAGTAAAACGGGAAAACTGATGACGTTTCTGAGAACGGCCGTCGAAACTGACTCTCAGCAGTTTACTGTCCGGGTGGGTGTGAAGACAGCCGGTGTCACCGTGGGCGGTATGAGTTTTTACAGCTTTCACACTGAGGAACGCTGAAAAAACAAGTCGACCGTGTTGTCAGCCAAAGAAACCAACAGCGCCCAGACTTCCGGTTCATTGAAATCCCAGAGTTCGTAATGGGGTTTTAAACACAGCACCACTCAGGCTGTTTAAGGTTCGCTAGGGCAAGAAGCCTAGAGATGGAGACGGAGAGTTGAAATCGAAAGAGTTAAGAGATACTTAAGAAAAATTATAAAGAGAAACGAACGCACTGGTAGAGCCATCGATGTTACAAGTAGCGGTCCAAGTGAAACGGTATCAGGAAGAGTAAGAGTTGTCATTCTTTGTCACTCCGTCTCCCAAAAATGATCCAGCAGCATAGCCACAAGCTTTCTAGTCGACGCCTATCATCGACATCGCTCCTTTTTGTTTCCCGTCTGGAAAGCTGAAACTGGAAATCATTCAAGCTCTTAGAGTGCTTACCTGTGTTTTCCTAGGCCGTCATTTTGACATTCGTACGAAACTCTATGAGTCCAGGCTGTGTGTGGTAATATAGGTGTATTGGGTAAGGAACCTGAGTTCAACCAAGCCTTACTGACTCAAGTTCGAATTCCAAGAAAATAGGTCCAGGTACGCCTCACAAAGTGATTTTTGTTGCATCTATATTTACTCTCAAATGTAGGAGCCTGTAGAAGATTCAGTTGGGACCCTCAATGTGTTTCCTCTCGAGTCGCAGTAATGCCGTCTTTTTGAAACTTAGAAGTCAATTCAGCGTTGAACTTCGCGAAACAAATCCTGAATTCACTTATCCACTAAGGAACCGTCTCACCATCCAATCAGGCTGTGCATCAACGCTGAGTTCGGAATTCATCTCCTCTCGGACGGCAACTACACATGAAGTTTGAATCTTTGTTGGGTTGTCACTAACAACACACACA
This sequence comes from Lentinula boryana, assembly GCA_027886635.1. Lineage (NCBI taxonomy): Eukaryota > Fungi > Basidiomycota > Agaricomycetes > Agaricales > Omphalotaceae > Lentinula > Lentinula boryana. The sequence continues at coordinate 15,937 of MU790727.1, read as the reverse complement.
TTGGTTACATGTCGGGACGAACGCAGATCTGCTGTACGTTGGCCGAATGACTCAAAGCGGACAGTATAAGAGCCAAAGCCTTGGAAACACACACCTTCGTTGCTACATACCCTCTTAACACCTTCGCCCCTCGTATACTCTCATATTATGCCTGCTAAAGTCCTCGTTCTTCATGGGTATGTCAATTCTCCCACATCTATGCGAGTCGCTCTTCGTATACTCATCAAATATGGCACTTTAGCTACCGTCAAAACGCTTTCTACGCATACCGCAAAGTGAGTTAAATCATTACATCGAGCAGACATGTCCTCATCAAAAATCTTATACATTTATAGCTTGCTGCCATAATTGCGGGATGTGGAGATGGAGTCCAATTCTGTGAGACATGTCCTCTATACTCGGAATTTCGATTTTTGAACATGTTCATATTCCATAGATTTCCTCGACGCTCCATTGATAATGGTTCCTGCCGATCCCAAAGCTCACTTCGGTGACACCACGGACGCACGGTACACCCTGAAACCCGTTCCAACATGCTCAACACCGACAATGTGTCCCCCCAATTCTGAAGCCCATCGCGCATGGTTCAAAATCAATGACGTGGGTCGGGACTCGCTGCCCGGGATTGAGCAAACTTGGGCTTATCTCCGAGATGTATTGAAGCAACATCGATTCGATGCTAGTACCTCCTTTCATTCACTCAAAGGATGTAGCTAATTATATGTAATTCATTTGTTGACCAGGCTCTATTCGGGTTTAGTCAAGGTGCTGCAATGGCTGAGCAGATCGCCGCAATGGTACAATTCAAAACTTTTCGTCCTCAAACCATCTAACGAATGTTCTTCTACGTAGCTTGAACGTCCACATTTATTTCCTTTGTTCTGCGAAAATGGAACCGCTCCCCATCCTCCGTTGTACGTTTACCTTCACTTTGACGACTTCTAACTTAATATAACGATGTTGTTTTTTGTTAGAAAATTCATCGCCTGTGTTTCAGGTTTCCTAATCCGAGGACCAAAGCTTTCGTGGGAGTCAGATTCTTCCAGCAAGACTGCTATCGCAGCCCCTGAGTTTGGCTTCGCGACGAGCACCCCTGCGTTGTTTGTGGTGGGACAAACTGACGTTGTCGTCCCGCCGGAACGATCTCGTATCTTCGTGCAACATTCGAAATTCAATAGGGTGGAGGAACACTATGGCGGTGGGTACTCACTCGCCCAAATAATGTTCAAATCTCTTCTTCTGACTTCCTTCATCACAGGCCATTTCATCCCAATACAATCCAGATGGCGTCAGTTCTTCATTTCATTTTTCTTAAACCCATTTGCAGAAATCTCGTCACCTACCCCATCATCAGTGTCCGTCGCGCCTTCTGACGACGAGGAAAACTATGTCACTATTCCTACTCGCAGAGCACACACATCCGACTCATATCAGACTGGGAGGACCCTGCCGTGTCCTGATAGACCTCTCCACCAGGAGAACGAGCCCGAAGAAGAGCAGTACCTCTTTACTGTTGTCTATGACCCTCACTCCGATCATGAACTTCCGACGTCATCGCTTTCATCTCCTCCTGATACACCGTTCCTGCAGACACCTGAACTACCGGTGCTTGAACTCGACGAGCCGAGTATTGTCGTACAATATGACAAGTACGAGTTCGATGCAGTCGCCGACCTTTTTCCGTCGGTACCGGTGTCAACAAAGTCAAAACTATGATGAAAATTTCTCCATAAGGGGGCTTTAAATTTAAAGTTAGTCGTATTGACGCGTTCCTCAGATTTGGAAGATTCGTCGCCTAAATTATTGAACCAACATATGCAAGATTTGTCACTCAAGTATCTATTCATATCCTATTGTAAAGTAGTACTCTTCCCCAGTTGGACTGTTTGTTTTAACCAAGCACTGTAAATCATCGTTCATGTAGTGTGGTTCGCAATGTATCTTTATCTTGACCGCCCAGTAACCCCGTTCGTACATTATTGCCTGTTGCATAATTATCTGCAGGTCGTTGCTTTTTTTCGCACCTTGTTGGCTTTGTTATATTCAATTAGGGGAGATCGTTCAGGAAAAAACCTGCGGTCCTTCCGAGTCCTCAGGTTCGCTGGATATGACTGGAGCTCCCATTCATTTCACCCCCTTATACATACAGACAAACAGTTGAAAATTCTTGGGTCCGGGATCTGCGTCACAATGTACCTCGCCTTTACGGCTAACGGGATCTCCGCTTCCTCAAACTTGCAGTTTCGGACCGCTACGTCAATTTCGCGACGCGACGCGCGCGAAAGATTCATTCTGAATTCTCACTCTGCGCACTCGTGAACGCTTAATGTGAATTTCTAGCAACCGGCTGCAAGTGGTTGCTACGTCACGCTCATATATTCCTGGTCAATCTTCGGATGCACTTCGATGAATTTTTCATAAGAGTTTGTTTTTTTTCTGTCTTGCTGCGCATATAAAAGCGTTGGGATACTAGAGATCATAGTGACCAGCCTCTTGCAACTATAGCATCGCACACAACTCATAACGCTTTACGAGTACGGTACCCTGGTAATCAGAATGATCTCTCCGACCAGTTTTTTCGCTGTTTTGACTCTTCTGCCTTTCATTCTGGCGGCTCCTGCTCCTGAGCTCGAGAAGAGGGCGACGACCTATTGCGGTGAGTACGGGTATACTCACATTCTTTTCCCCGATACCTCCTATGATCTCGCTCCTTCACTGCTGACTTTCAAATTTACAGGTCAATGGGATACGGCCATTGACGGGAACTACGAACTTTTCCTCGACCAGTGGGGCCTTTCGGATGCTACCTCCGGTTCAGACTGTGCGTCTATCACGTCTCTCAGTGGAAACACTGTCGCCTGGACCACTAGCTGGACCTGGACCGGTGGCACTGGCATCAAAAGTTTTACCAATATGCAACTGAACGCGGGTATCAACCAGCAGTTGAGTGCTATCAGCAGCATTCCCGTGAGTTCATTTCTTGTCTCGTTCCGTCCGGGACTGATGCCAGATTTTTAGAGCACATGGGACTGGACAATCAGCACCTCTGGCACAATCGTCGCAGATGTCGCATATGATATATTCACTTCAGACACTTCTGGTGGATCGGCTGCAAACGAAATCATGATTTGGCTTGCCAACTACAATGCGGGTCCAATCTCGTCGTCGTACAATGCGGATGGTCAGCCCAACCCCATTGCCAGTGATATTTCGATCGCTGGATATTCTTGGTGAGATCCCTCCTTTGCGACGAATGTGACAAGAACACTGGTCATAAATAATTATTTCAGGAACCTCTATAGCGGTTCTAATGGGGCTAATGCTGTATGGTCGTTCTTGCCATCCTCAAGTGGGACGATAATCACCAGCTTTAGTGGAGACATTAAGCTCTTCTTTAACGTGAGTCTTCATGCGATACTACTTGGCAGTGGGCACTGTATAACGTCGCATGGCCACAGTATCTTACCAGTAATGAGGGTCTTAGTTCTTCGCAATACCTCACTACTTTCCAGACTGGGACAGAAGCTACCTCTGGGTCTGCCACACTCACCACGTTCGTTTCCTCACACTTTCGTTTCGTGTTCGCAGCCCTAACATTGTTCATATGGGAATTAGAACCAGCTACAGTGCTAGCATCGAGTAAAGGAAATCACAATCTTGATATGTAAACCTTCCTCTTTAAAATATAACACTGCACAGCTGAACTCATTTGTTGATGATGGACCGATTTCTCTGACTGACGAGTGATGTGTACTGCGTAAGAATCTGAAAGTGAGAGAGCATATTTTCCCACGCCACTCAATGCGGAAATTTCGGCAAGCAAATTAAATGGTTCAAGTTGCTAAGTCATTAACCACCACGACGTCCTTTGGTTTTCTTGTTTAATTCGTTTACCTTCCTGCTGCATTGTGTTGCTCTATTGGCCTTTCAGCCTAGTCTCTCATTTCTATTTTGCTTGGATTTCCTTTCATAATTTGCTGCAGTGTATTATCATACACTTGTATGTCGTCATGTCCAAGCTTCAAGGTCACAAACATACGGGATCCATCACCCAAAACCAGAAAGCGCATCTTGCTAACGCCTATAATGAACTTGGGAAGGAGCTGTCGTCGCACAAGATGAGGGTTATAGGGAATTATACTCTGGGCAGGGTTATTGGTGAAGGTGAGCCAATACTCCTCAGTGAATATAATTGCCACTGAATCTGTACCGTAGGTGCTTATGGTAAAGTGCGGATAGGAACACATCGTCTGACTTCGGCTCGTGTTGCTATCAAACAAATACCCAAGTCCATGTCCGCCTCGCTCACTCGCGAAATCCATCATCATCGTCAGCTGCATCATCCTCACGTTACACAAATGTATGAAGTCATCGCAACGGAATCTTCTATCTGGATCGTCACTGAACTCTGCTCGGGGGGAGAGCTGTTCGACTACTTGACGGAAAAGGGAAGGCTTTCTGAGGATGAGACTAGGTTCTTGTTTGGCCAATTGTGTCTCGCTGTAGCATATCTTCATGAAAAGGGTATCGTGCACCGCGACCTGAAACTGGAGAATGTCCTACTTGACGAACGGTGTCGAGTCAAGCTTGGTGACTTCGGCTTCACTCGGGAGTTCGAACGCGGGGTTTTAATGGATACTTTTTGCGGAACAACTGGATACGCTTCCCCGGAGATGTTACAAGGAAAGAAGTATCTTGGTGCTGGTCAGTAGAGTTACAGTTTCATTAGACATGTTACTCATTCTGTCTCAGAGGTGGACATCTGGTCTCTTGGGGTTATCCTCTATGTTCTACTGACAGGAATGCTGCCATTTGATGACGACGACGAACAGATCATGCGCGATAAAGTTATACTGGGCGAGTTTGAAGATCCAGAATGGTTATCAGAAGGTATGGTCATCACCGTCGATGGCTACAGATTCTGACGTTGGATTACAGACGCTCGAGATTTAATGAAAAATATTTTACAGAAGGAACCTTCAAAGCGCTTGACTATTCCTCAAATACTCGAACATTCTTGGTTTACTTCAAACATAGATAACGACCCAAATACTATAGTCGTTCGTGAACCACGGTCGTGGGCCATCCGTCCATCACCGGGTCCTCTTACCCATGATATCGCGGATTCTGCTCTTTCGTCGGAAGCCTCCACTACCGAGTCAAGTGTAGGCTCACATCCAGAACTTGGCACGTCCGCCCCGACTACTCCCGATCACTCCGTCAGTGATTCATTCGAGGACAACAAACTTATTACTACCTTTCATTCCAACCAGAGCGAAACCACTATTCGAAAAAGCGCAGATAACGAAACCAAACACACGCTACATCATCCTGAAACCGTCACCGAAGAAGGGCAAGATGAGGACATAGCTCTCAACATACCACTAAGCCTCCAACGCCAGCGTACGAACTCCTCTGGACGTTCCGCTGCTCCTCCTGTCCACACGGTACGAACTCCAGCACGTACGAAACGACGCTCTGTGTCGTCGACACTCTCAAACCCCGAACACGATCACGACTCCAGCATGGAGAAAACACCTACCTTACCCTTACCGGAAAAGGATACTGATCTCAACTTTTCTTCATTACTGATAACACCAGCCCCGATAATATTTTCCACACCGCTAGAGCGAGAGCTGCTAAACGTGATGAATTTACTCGGATTTGATCTTGGTCAAACTGTTTATTCGGTGCTCAACGATGCTTGCGACTCAGCAGGAGCTGTGTGGTGGATGTTGAAACGCAAGGCAGAAAAGAAGTTGTTGGAGGAAGGCACCGACAGCCTATTCAGTGGGATCGGCGCCGACAGTACTTTATCACCGACCGTTGACGAACATCTGGGAAAATATCGTCCCTCCAAGAGAAAGAAGCACAACATAGGAATACAAACCGATAACACACCCCAACCGCTTGACCTTTCGAGGACTGCACCTCAGTTAGCCTTTGTTCCTGCTACGCCCACGTTCCCCCCTCGTCCTTCTACACCGCCCCGGCCTGTCTCCCCATCGCCTTCAAGGTCCCCGATGTTGACGCCTTCCTCGTCAGTAGTCATTGATGCTTTGAAATCACACCCAACAACACCGGGCAGCAGCAACGGCTCCAAGGGTAGAAAGAACCGTGCAGGCAGTGTCAGTATCATGCAGCGTGCAACAACAGCGCTCGAAGCAGCTGGGCTCGTACGTAAGAAATCCTCGGAGGCAGTCCGAGAGGAACGGGAGAAAGACAAGGAGAAAGAACGGGAGATTGAGAGGAAGAATGAGAGAAAGATGACTGGGGGTTCAACTGAAGAACGCCCGAGGTCTTCACATGGTAGTGTTTCGTCTTGGAGAAAATCTCCTCCCTTGAGACCGTCTAAAGACCCTTCGACACCACCTCCCAGCGAACTACATCATCCCCAACCCCAGATGGGATCCCCATGGGTCCTTGCTGATACACGGGATTCACCACCTTCCCAATCTGGGTCAAACGCATCTCGAATTGCTCCCACACCAGCTAATTCTCCCGGGGCCACAGATCCGTTCGCTTCGCCCGAAAATGGCGGCACAAATAATAACTCTGTGTCGAAGTCATCAACTTCATCACATAGGAACCGAGCAAACTTGCTTACTGCGTTCCGATTGTGGTTCCAAGAGGATCGGAAAGGAAAGCGGAAGGAGACTCGGGGTGGTAATACGTCGCTCAGAGCTAGTGGAGGATCTGCTAATGTCAAACGGCGCACAAGCTCTGGAAACTCAGTCAATCAAGTGACTGGTCGACGAGTTGGTAGACGGCCTCAACGACCATCAATGTCTTCTCGCAGGTCAAGCAGTGTCAATTCCCGTACCAGTATCACTTCGGTGCAAATGGTTCTCTTAGATTCACCTCAAGTCGCTGGGCGAAGATCATTTGGAAGCCACACTCCAAATTCAGATCGAGCAGATTTCGCTCCAAATTCATCCCGCCCTTCCTCTATCCGCAGTCTCTCCACCCAACAACGTCATCGGAAAAGCCCATCCGTGAGCTCAACTGGGTCAGTTCATTATCGCGCGACGTCGCCCATGCAGTCAAGATATCATCGCCGGGGAGGATCGGGATCTTCATCGACCACTCGTGTAGTTCGCCAGCCTGGAACGCCCTCTAATACTGGAAGGTCAACACATGTGCGATCCAATTCAGCAGCATCTTCGATCCATTCTCCACCATCTTCACGTCCGACTTCATTCATTGAGTATAACTCTGATTATGAAGGTGGTGGGGGGCACGTTCGAACATCGTCACCTTACAAAATCCGTCGGTCCTTTGAGGAGACAACACCCCGGCGACCAGGGACGACATTTGTGGCCCAAAAACGACAAGGGCCTTTTGCCAGTCCGTTTCATAGCCATGGATATGGCGGGAGCGTAGGTCGTTCAAGTTGGAAAAAGGCTTGGGGATTGGAACCGCCAGGCTGGCGAACGCGCGGTGCACAAGCGGTGGAAGTATTGACTATTTCTCCGTCAGAAGGAACAAGCTTAAGAGATGTGTTCTCTGGCCCTGGACGATTGTCGTTGAGTTTGGGGGACGAAAGTGATTGGGTGGACGAGGATGATGATATACCATATGCCGCGGGTCTAGGTCAAATGACATTGATTAGTTCCAGCGCTGGTAATTCTGGAACGAGTTCAACTGGCGAAAGCACTGTCCTATTAGGGCCTGCACCCCGGAGGCCAAGCACTAATACTGGGAAGAGAGCAAACAAAGGTCGGAAGGCCTCACCTGGTGAACGTACATCCCCTGTAGCAAACGATATCTACGAAATTCCCGAATCGAGAGGGGGTAGAAGGCAGCTCCCCGCTGGGCGATCGTCGGGTCCGGCATTCAAACAGATCATGGAAGAGGATGAAGAAGAGGAAGAGGTGTAATCAACTATCTGTCTTGCTATTTGCTATTCGTTTTGTGTTTTTTTTTTCCTTTTGCATTCACGCTACAATTCTCTCTTGCACCACCTTCATTTTCCATCTTATCCTCATGTTTTCTGCCCTGGACATAGTTCTTGTTATTCATGTTGTCGTGCAATGGTATGATGGACTGTAAATGTTGCATGTTGAAGAGAGCGTCTAGGTAAATACTTATGCCGACCTTTACCACCGAGTGCATATGTTATTACTTTACATTTACATTATGCTTTAGTAGCTTAAAGCGGAGACGAATGTTCCTTCTAAGTGGCTTCTCGAAAGCAGCATAAACTACGGAGCTGATGTCTCTTAGCTTGCGACGCGATCAACTCCTTCATGGGATTGTTAACGCTCTGTCGACGACCTCCATGAAGGGGCTTGCCTTAGGCCCAAGTATTCCTGTGTTTATGCAAAGTTCGTTTCCAGCAGGAGTGTTGGATTAGGGCAACGGCGATCCTTCCAACAGAAGCATCCTCAATCACATTGAGTACCAAGTGTGTAGCATCTTCTGGTTCGGGCTCGGTGTGCGACGAACACCGCAGCTCACCGCCCCGGTAGCGAGTGCGGAACAATTCCATATCACTCCCGTGTGTTGAAACTTCCAAGCCCTTTGACAACTCAAATCATGATATTATCAGACAGAGATCAGATGAACGCAATGGGAGTTGTAGAGTCCACACCTTATCCCCAATATTGCTAAGTACTAATGCAATTTTTTCTGTACCTTTCACCCTCGGGTTCAACAGTGCCTATCACTCGTGAGCAATCAGAACTGTCAACAGATAGCAGACGAGATATTGTCATGATGTACTTGCCGCCAAGGGAATTTTATTGGCAGGCGAACCAGGACGAACCAGGAGACAAGCTTGAGGTTTCTCAGAGCCCAACTTTCTAGGATGTCTGCTTTAGGATGTCATTTCTTACATCTAATAGTGGAACGAATGTTGGTTATTATTGCAATTAGTTATACATGAATATATAGATAGGTCTATTGAGGTATACAATAAGGATGCCCTTAATATGCTCAATGGATTGAAGAACTGCATCAATCCAATACTTCTGAAGACATTGCAAACGTTCAACACGAAAAATCTGTGGTCGGAGGCCGTCGCGAGATCACCGTTCCATACATGCTCCACCAGTTGTCAGCCTGCTCTATGGGATCGTAGGCGTAGAAGTCCACTTCCTCACCCCATAGATCGTTGAAAGCATATTCCTTTTCTTCCATATCTTCGCATTCGGATAAACATCGCATTTTTGCGTCTCGCACATCTCGATCCTCTCCTTGAAGAAGAGTAAGCATTTTTAGCTTCCTCGATTCCCAGTCCCTGGCGTGAGTACAGCGTTCCATGCGAAGTTCTTCATGAGCGGACAGAACTCGAGGAATTTCATCGATATGTTTGATCCTCGTTAGGAGATAATCAAGGGCATCGACGTCTTCTATGCACATTGCGGTCGAATGCATTCCGTCGGGCTAAGATCTTGTCAGACATCACGAATATTGCAAAGGCCGAAAATACACACCATCGTCGGATGTGCGGATTGTCCAGCAAGAATTACTTTGTCGAGGTCGCATATCAGGTTTTCGGGCTCTGGAATGTATACATGACAAGTCGGAATAATAAACTCCGCCATCTTGAGGAGCTTCCGGATACTGTATGGAGACAAATGTGAGGGTAGTTCGCTTCACCATCTTCAATGAGCTCGATTTACCGAGGTTCGAAGCGCTCTAATTTCATGTCGAAATGATCAACCGGGTATTGTTTTGTCCAATTTCCTTGATATTCAGTCATGTCACCCTCCATCTCAGTAGTTATACAGAGAGAATATCTGTTGCTTGCCCTCTAAAAAATACACTCAGAGATAGAATAATTTACCAGAAACAGGGAACAAACATGGCAGGCCCCGTAAATCACGAATCCATCACCCAGCCACATATTCCACTGAATAACATATTTAACGCACATTTTCTGTCTCTCTATTCATGGGCACTCACATTGCGTTGCGCGCATATCCCTTCTAATTCAGCATCGGCTTGCAGTGCCTCCAATGATACGGAAAAAGAGAAGCACACATGCTGAGTAGGCAGCTCTTCGATCTGGCGAAGCAGGACAGCGTCTCTACTGATACTTCTCAGCGGACCGTCCGCACCAACGACGAGGTCGGAATACAAGACATCTCCATTTTCTAAGAGAACTGTAAGTGGAACACGTTCGATTTTCACCACAGCAGTGTTATAACGAATCTCAACACCCTCTCGATGCGCCAGATCCTGGAAGATGGATATAAGGTCCCCATGCTACAACGAATTAGCTCAAATAAAATGAGAAAGCGAGTGTCCCGAGCTCACATGTATCAACAAAAAATCTGCCATAAGATCCCTCAAGAGCTCTTCGTAGAGTTTCAATACTCCGATTGTTTTCCCGCTCTGACCTGTAAGTTTGGTAAGCTTTCCCGACCAGTTTTTGGATTCTGAGTGACTGACCTTCTAAAAAGCGGAATTGGTCTACTACCATCCCTGATTTCGCGAGATATGGTTGAAGGCCCCATCGCTGTAGGATTCGGGTCATGTTGGGGGGTGATCTAAGTTAGGTCAAATCAGTCTCTTCTTTCCCTGGCCTTTGAGGGTATTTTATTCACGGTATTATGCCTGGGCTCTGAGTGCAAGGATAAGCTTTTGGACATACTACACAATATGATTATATACGCACTCTATACTTCCCATCGCTTTTCTCTACTACTAATACCTCGTGTCCTGACCTACGCAGTATACACGCCGTTGCAAGTCCAGTAATACTTGCACCGATAATTGTGACACGGGCAGAGACCGAGGCTTTTCGGGATGTGAAAGGAAAGTCGGGCATGTCTTGAATGCTGAGTCTAGTGTTTGACCTATGTAGTCAGGCTATAACGATTGGGCGAGTGGAAGTGCGTCGACAAAAAACAAACGATACATATATAGTCCTATTGAGACAACTCCCATCAGATGCAACGAGTTTGACGGCGTCTCACGAGAAAGTCGGAAAATACGGAGGAAAAGGTCGAAAATCCGGAAAACATCATCAAAATATTATTTACGGCGAAGATAACCACGCTGCACATGAAGACGGCTAATTGAAAACAGCCATTTAAATCTTCAAACAAATAGGGGGAAAACCTTTATCCGGCTGGCGGATTCACAAATTCATTGATCTTCACTGAGCGATTCAAGGATTGTGGAGGATACAGGACTTGAAAATTGGTTAAAGCCTAGAGGCGAAAACATCAGAGGTTAGCCCAGTGATAGACCTAGACACATTCATTGGGTTACCATTAGGAGGACCAGTTTCCGCGGTGCCGAAGCTTGGATCCTCATATCGGGAAGAGCAATTTCAGCATCAAATCAGCATCCAGTGATGTCCAACTCATTCGGACAAAGCTCCAACTCATTCGACAAAGCCGTTTAACAAGAACGTCGATGTTTTTGCCAATATGACGGTGTAACAACTGTTTCTCTCGAACTTCAGCGTCGCGGACGGAATAGGTTACTAGCAGTTGGAAAGCATATCCACCATGAAATCATGGTAATGCGGTGCCAGCCTGATGTATAATTAAGGAAGGGTTTTTAGAATGCCGGATAGAGTTGTCAGCCATGGATGCGCGGACCCGGAGTCACATGAACATTTAGACCGCGGTCTTGTGATTAGAGTGAGTGACGGATAAAGGTTTCATGAAAGTCACTGCGGGGATGAGCCCATTTACACTTGCTGTGAAAGTTATGTTGAGTTTATGTGAAAAATTCTTCCAATAATTGGGGGCTGAACATTCTGATAAACAATTACCAAATGTAAAATATTGAATAGTTACTTGTAATAAGCCAGATATTCACCACCCAATCATTCATAAAAAGCACAGCATAAGACTATGAGGTTTCTGTAAACACAAATCTCAGAACACACCGTCTTGGGGTGTAAGATCTCATATTTGTACATACCTGTGAACACAAACTATGTAGATAATATCAGCATAGGTAACAAGAATAATAGAAGATACAATTTACTCTCAGAACACACTGTCTCGGGGTGTAAGATCTGAGAGTAAGGAATACAAAGACCACATATTTAAGCAAAATATAGTAAGACAATCCAATGGGCACATACAACTTGTACCACCCATAGCACACTCTCAGTTAGGGGGTGCAGTAGGGAAGATCAGGGCAAGACCTAGTCTCCAATCCCTGCAGACAAGGCTAGACATCTCACCTAGTGCTCCCCTCAAACCACAACAGTTTCTTCAAAGTAATCTCAATGAGATTATTCATCATATTCCTGGCTTCTATGTAAACTTGTTGAGATTATGCTGAGTGAACAATGAAGCCAGCAATAGATTAAATACTGTACTATTATGACTGTATGACCATGTAATGTGTAACGGCAACCCCTCAGTCATGCAGGTTTTAGAAATCATAATGCATAACATTGAGGTCTGGACATGTCATAGAACATAATGAAATAGAAACTTTCATATAGTAACTACTAACAAGTTTCAACAAAAAATTGGCAAAGGCAATTTGTGTAGTTTTTCAATCACTTCTGTAGTATCTGGATGTGGTGGTTTTAATGAGAAGAAGTTGTTGAGATTTTGGATAGAATCAGGGTGGGTGGAAGTGATTGGAGGATGCTTGAACTTCAGTATGTCCCACATAGACATTTTTTAGGTAGGAAATAGGGCTCATTTGGCTAGTTGTGGAATGAAGAATATAGATTTTGCAATAGATCTCTCACCTAGTGTAGCAGTTGCCCACTAGAACATCATGCAGATGTCTTCCATATCATTCTTGAAAAAATCAAATTGCAAACTTAGTAAGGCCTGCAGCCCATTGGACATATGAAATATGCATAATGCATAACTTGATCTGTCAGTCATAATAACTTTGGTTATGAGGCCATAACATGTAACATTGGCCAGTCATATGGTCATAATAGTACAGTATCTTTGTGGAGGTTATTTGAAGAAACTTCTGTGGTGTTATATCCATGTGAAGCTAAGTTCTTACAAAGCTTTGCAATTATTCTCCCTTTCTTTCTGACATCACATTTACACATTTATTCTTTCTTCTTCCTTTCCAAAGAATCCCCTTCACAATGCATCTTTGTTGTCTCATTGGATCTATTCTGAGACTTGTATTTTCTTCCATTTAGAACTGAGTTTTTGTTGTCTAGTACTGACCAACCCACCTAGTACCACCTAGTGCTTTGATGTTGCTTGTTAGACATTGTGTTATGATTGTATGGCAAGGATTGTATATAGGAAGATGGATCACAGAGTTAATTGTGGAAAAGCCTTTGCAGGGGTTTTGACCTCTGTGTTATGCCTATGCTGGATCTGACTGTGCAATGGTCTGATCAGATTGGAAATCAGATCACTTCATACAAACTTCCAAACCAAATAGATGCATGAATCATGTTTCTACATTTCTGAAGCTTCAGCCTTCATTTTTGGCCACTTATCTTCAGTTATATCTCCATGCAGCTTTGTATGGTTTTGGATGGCATTTGTCTGAGATTCCTTATCTTTTATTTCACCTTAGAAAAACATTTACATTGCTTGTTGTTCTTTTTGTTCTTTTATTAACAATTAGGCAATTTAGTACTTAAGCAGACTGTTTAGTATAGTTCTCTAGCTTGAAATAAAAGTTACACTCCTCCTTTAAAGTTATCCTCACCCTTATTATGTATAATTCTTGGCCAGATTGGCTGTACAGCTTTCCGGAACTATCTTTATCTTCATATTCCACTGGGACACCCAGATAGCATGTAGGGAGCATTGCCAAAAGCTTCACTGAAGTCCCACTTCACTTCCTAAGGCCCATGTAGCCTTTCCATTACTCCCCTGTGCTGTAACTAAGGTTTCTAAGCCTTGGAGCTTTGTATGGAGTGCCAGAACCTTGGCCCTATCCTTTCCAGTTGCACACCCTTAACACTCTGTGAATGTAGTACAATCCTATGAAGAGTTAGTGTTACATCCATGTGAAGCCAAGGCCTTTCTGAGGCTCCGCAATCCCGCTGCTGTTGTTACTCTGTTTTCCTTTCACCCCTACTCCATCGCAGAGTTGTACTCCACGATCCACTTACTTCCCATTTCTTTTCCTCATTGTTAAGTGATGTTAATTAACCCTTTTGGACATTCCTTTGTTTTCCAACATCCTGTCCACATGTTTAATCTACCTATTCGGAGATAGCGAAGCGGTGCGTACCTTAGCTAGCTGTAAAGTATAAAGCTATGATATCCAGTAGGTAGTACCCTAGTTTAAATATTGACTTTGATAGCACCCTTTGATAGTGGTAGTCATCTTAATAGATATCAACTCCTCTTGACTTAACTTTGACTACCTCAGTACAATTGCAGAGTTCCCGCGATCAGCATTATCCTTTGTTCCCATCACTTTTGGACAGCAACATGTCGAGGATGATATTAATAATATTGCCAACATCTGACTGCCTCCGAAGGATTGACTTCCTTCGCTAGTCCTTTTACCTAGCGTCAGACTTTTACTCTGCAGATTTTAACTCCGCTTTAACTTCACCAATCCTCCTTTGTGCACGATCATAACAGTTAGTCAGATGTTGGCACTACTATTAATAGCATCCTCAACACATCACTGTCCAATAGAAAAGTAAAAGAATAAAGACTTTTAATTCTGATCACAATATACTACCTCTTGTGATTGTACTGATAATAGGGTTATTGAGTGAAGTGAGCATGGACATCAATTGATGACTATCACTATCAAAGTGCACCATCAAAGTCAATATTCAAACTAAAGAACTCCTTATTTGATATTGTAGCTTTATACTGTACTGCTATGTAAGATATGTGATGCAATATTATCTCCAAATAAGATAGTTGAACATGAGGAAAACATGATTAAGAATAAAGGGAGGATAAGAAAGGGTAAATGTTCATTGGCTAGTAATGAGGAATGATAGTGAGCAGAATAGATCACAGAGAGAAACTCTGTGAAGGAATAAGTGAGGAAAGGATGTATATGAAATACCAGAAAAGGATTATGAAGCCTTGGAAACTTGGCTTCACATGAATGTAATAGTATCCCCCTCTTAGGCTTTCACCCTTGAAAACCTGCATAGTCTCTGTAAATGGATAATCTAAAAATAAATGGAATGAAGAAAAATGGGGATTAAAGTTTAAAATTGTAAGTGAAAATTTCCCAGGTATGTGGGCCTAGGAAAGAAAAATGGTGAAAAATTGAAGTCAGACCAGCCCTTAATCAAGGAAGGGTATAAGATGTGAGCCTTTTTCAAAATTGGGCTAAGTTCTCCTCACTTGTTATAATCATGCAGCCTGGATCATATGTAGGAGAAAGGATTGCAGAGTTAACCATGAGAAAGCCTTTGTGGAGGTTTTAACCTTTTAAGACCATGCCAGTGAGGTTCCATAAGGCCTTGGAAGGAAATAAATAGAATTTGATTTATCTGATTGGGTCCATGCTTATATGAAGGTTGATTGGTCAGTCAGAGTGACAAAGGATAATATAAGTGTCAGTATGAACACGACAAGTCTATGATATTAAACTCAATATGTAAAGTTATAGGTGAAAGAAGTGCTACCCTCGATTACCTAAGTCCAAGAGTATATAATCAATGAACTATATAGTAGTTCATCATGAGAGTTATTGATATAAATATAAGTAATTATCTAAACGAGATAAGATAATACATAGGGGCTATTCTGGGCCATTACAGGAAGTAAGACTCAGAGTTCCAGACAGAGTTTAGGGATGATCTAAGTTGATATTTAAACTGGAGAACTACCTACAAAGTGCTATGGCTTATATACTTGTAAACCTAATTGTTAAAACACAAACAATAAGTATTCTAAGTAAAACTATAGCTATTGTGAATTGTTCCCACTAATAGAATAAAAAGATAATTGTCAGCGACTCGCTAGCTCACTAGATGCCAGGCGTCACACAACGATAAAAGATCAAATGAGGATGTATAGCGGTGAGGATAGAGACCTCCTAA
>MU790726.1:0-45183 GCA_027886635.1 Lentinula boryana | reverse complement strand
TTCATCGAGATATCGCTCTCAGATGATTGGTACTCAAAAGTGCAAATTTCGACGTGAAATGCCGGCCCGCAAACTATTATGCAAACGGCAATAAATAAGTGTGACATCGCTCATGCCAGTGTGACTATTCGCGCTGAGGTATGACGTTACACGCAATGTCTTCACCAATCTTCAACGTATCTCGTCGCTGCATTGGTCCTCAGCGGTTTAGCCAATTGTTTCCCACCCAATCTCAACTGTTCAGTAAAAATGCTGGCTTGCACACCCTTCGGCTGCCCCCCACTGGTAGAATCCGTATCTTCTCGGGGCCAGTGTTCAAAGCAATTGGCTTGAGCGGACTCGGACTTGGCCTTTCCCTGTACATGCAGCCCTTCATCAAATGCGAACGTAGGTTTTTTGGGCATAGATAGCCATTTCCTCTTTTTCTCATCTTTGGCTTCAGCTCCAGCTGTATCCACTGTCAGATCGCCAGAATCATCTACCCAGTCTGGTTCCCTGCCTCCACCTCCCCCAAAGTCGTCCGTGTCACTGTACGAACTTAGCTTTGGTACAGTGGCTGGGATTTGCGCGGGGGTCTTCCTCAAAAAGGGCGCAAAAACTGTGGCTTTTTTCCTTGGCGGCGTGTTTGTGCTTTTGCAGGTTCGTGTATCTTTCGATGCTGGCATTCACAAGGTTTATGGTGTAAACAACTAGTATCTTGGATCTTTCTCCCTTCTACGAGTTGATTGGACCCGTGTGGGCCATCGATTTGAGAGTCTTTTCTACACAACTGATGCCACTGGTACCAAGAGAGCTCCGACCGTCTGGACGGCTTGGAATTGGCTCGTGAATTTCTTGACGGCAGACTTTCAGCCGCGAGCATCTTTTCTCGCAGGGCTTGCACTGGGCCTGAGGATAGGTTGAGCGGCGTAGGGTCCATCGAAAGACGCATGTACTTTATACAATATTATACTTATATCAGATTTCGGACCGAAGTTTGTCATCGGAAAAAGTTTCACACGCACGATTTTTCTCTTGTCTCCATCTCTCTTCTGACATGGGTCATCGTGCAAAAAACAAGCAGCCTGCCCCGCAACCTCTAGATGTTAAGCAGACTGCTATATCTCCCAAAAAGCTCGGCAAACGGAAAGCCGAAGTCTCAGACGATAAATCTAATTTTCGACCCGTAAAGAAGGCCAAAGATCAGGCTAAAAGCAAACAGAAGGGTAATAAGAAGAAGAAGGAAAATTCTGAAGATGAAGCCTCTGAAAATGGTTGGGAGGATGTAGCTGACAATGATGAACTTAAGGCCCACGCAAAGTGTGTTCATTGAAGAGTATGCGGTTTTAAGATTCTCACAGTTAACATCTAGATCGTTATTCAACAACAGCGACCATGAAGAACTGGACAACTTTGATATGGACGAGACTAATGAGTGCGTAAATCATCGCGTCTCCATCAATGTAATACCGATTGCTCGTAGCGGTGAATTACGTGGGCCCGTGCAAGCATTTGATTTTGGTTCAGATGCAGAAGAGGACCAACCCCAGTTCATAGCAGGCAAAACGAAAAAGTCCAAACAAAGTGAACGGCCCACGAAAATAATACCTACCGCTTCAGATGATTCTGACTCTTCCGACAATTCTGATGAAGAAGAGCGAATCACCATGGCCAATATGGCAGCTCGTTCAAAGGCGTTAGATGAAAAAGCAGCAGCAGAAGCTGCTCTTGATGCCGACGAGATGCAACAGGCGGCATTTAATGAGGAAGAAGACGACGATTTTGACATGGATGAGGACGAGGAAGAGACTGATGGGGAACCTTTCCGTTTACCGACGGCCGAGGAGAAGGATACAGAAAGCAAGGCAGGCGGTCCAGATGTACATGTCGTGCAGCGACGTATGAGGGAATGTGTACGTGTACTAGGTAAATTTAGAAAGTTGGCCGAGAAGGGTCGGTGAGTGTAACTCCAGTTTTGCATTCTGCTCGCTTTGCTCAAAGGGTATCACATAGCTCAAGGTCTGAGTACATCAGCCAGCTTCTATCAGATGTTTCAAGCTATTATGGATACAACGACTTCCTTGCGGAAAAGTTATTCCAGCTTTTCCCTGTCACAGAGGTTTGTCTTTCTGTAAAAACACGTCTCAATGCTTGTATTGATTCATACGAAGGCTATTGAATTCTTTGAAGCAAACGAAGTTTCCCGTCCAGTCACCATCCGAACGAATACTCTTCGAACCAGAAGGCGAGATCTCGCCCAAGCACTGATAAATCGTGGAGTGAACCTCGAACCCATTGGAAAGTGGACCAATGTTGGCCTTCAAGTCTTCGAGAGCAGCGTTCCAATAGGTTCGTTTGCAAATTCGCCTGTAAACAGGCCATTGAATATTTGCTAGGTGCTACGCCCGAGTATTTAGCCGGTCATTACATGCTGCAAGCCGCCTCTTCTTTCCTTCCTGTAATCGCGCTTTCTCCACAACCGAACGAACGCGTACTTGACATGGCATCTGCACCCGGAGGCAAAACTACACATATTGCTGCACTATTGCAAAACACTGGAGTTGTTTTTGCCAACGACGCTAACAAGACGCGAACGAAGAGTCTCAGTGCGAATATCCACCGTCTGGGCTGCAAAAACGTCGTAGTTTGCTCCTATGATGGACGCGAGTTTCCAAAAGTCATCGGCGGATTTGATAGGGTTCTGCTTGACGCCCCATGTAGCGGCACGGGTGTTATTAGCAAAGACTCAAGTGTTAAAGTCAACAAGGTCTCTATTTCTGTCCTTGTGACTGGATGACCGCAGCTGATAGCAGTATATCCTCTCCTAGTCTGAGCGTGATTTCACGCTCCTTTCCCATCTCCAAAAACAGCTTATTCTATGTGCCATCGACAGTGTTTCTCCCGACTCCAAATCAGGGGGCTACGTCGTTTATTCCACGTGCTCTGTAACCGTAGATGAGAATGAGTCTGTCGTCGACTACGCTCTTCGCAAACGACCAAACGCCAAACTTGTGGATACCGGGTTGGAGTTTGGACGAGAAGGGTACACAAAGTACCGCGGCAAAATCTTCAACCCAAGTTTGTCTCTCACAAGACGCTTCTATCCCCATGTACACAATATGGACGGCTTCTATGTTGCTAAATTCAAGGTTGAGAAGCGCGGTAAAGCTCCAAAGGCCGCAGTGAAACCTGAAGTTGGATTGGTTGGTATCGAGGAAGAAGGAGAACAAGTCGCAGCAGAGGGAGAGATAATCGCGTTCGACGAGGGGGAAGATCGACCATATCTTGAAGGTACGCGTCGTTCATGCACGACTCATTATTTCTGATTAAACCTATTGAATTCAGAGGCAAAACGGCGGCGCATGAAAGCCAAAGGATTGAGACCTCCTCCGCGGACGACAATAAAGGCCGGCGCTTGAGGCTGATAGACCGTTATATTCATATTGATACATCAAAGGAGCACGGCATTTTGTCCTACCAGTTCGTTCTCTATTCCTTGAACGTGTGGAATGACCTACCGCTAAGAAAACACATTGATGGCTACATATAACACGTTCAGCTGTAGAGTTTGGTCATGCAAGGTCTCATTTGACCTTTTTCTCTCGCTATCTACCTGGGGCCTATGTATCTTGAATTACATGAGTCTAAACGCTTGATAGAACCAGCATTGTGATAAAAATGACAAGAATGCTGGTGGAATGATACATCTGTTGTCAACGAAGACGATACGTATGATGTAGAGCGTGATCATAACGTCCATTTCGACAGTGTGTCGTGTCGGTTGTAATGATACAGTGCAGAAATGTTGTACATCCTTGGCATCGTACACGTATTAGTCATTAACGTACAATGACCAAATTATCAGAATATATTGAAAAGTGTCCGCCTTGTGGCTCAAAATTTCTCTGTGTTTCGACTGGTGACATGCTATGAGTAAGTATGCTCGAAAATGACCAGAGCAGAAAGACTAACCGATACCGTGCTCCGCATGCACAGACACCTCCACAAGTCCCAAGCATGGCTAGCCAAAGCGCAAGAGTGGCACCCAAGGCCATCCAGACCTTGAAGGTAATTTAAGAAAAGGGATTTTGAAACGTTGGAAAAAGAAAGGACGTACGGCGTTACCCCAATTAAGCGTGACAACACCGTTTGTATCGTCCTTGACGCCGTTCCGGATAACCGCGACGACTATAACATCGATGAGGAAGATAATAGTGGTAAGGAGGGTCGCCAAAATTCCGACACCAAGCGTGATCAATGAGGGTAATCGAACGGTGCCATTAGAGCCACGGCGGAGCATGAACAAAGATACGAGCAAGGTTAGAAAAGTCAAACCGCAGGCTAATGCAAACTCGTAAGTTGACCATGCATAGCATGAAATATTCGGCTAACCGATCGGATGAAGAACTAGAGCAGCAGTCGTAGTCTCGCTGACGACATGCACAAGTTCATTTGAGTCAAGGTTTCTATGAATCAGAACGAAGAGATCAATCAAAAGTGGTGATACAGAGACCTTGCTTACAGAGCCGAAGCGACGGTGCTGTCGACTGTATAGCCCAGATGAGCTTTAGAACATTCTGGTGCGGTCACGCTGTCGGAAAAAATCCCACTTTTCATCAAAGAGGCGAATTGAGAATAACGAAAAAGATTGAGTAAGACTTGGAGGAACGGACCCAACATTAACACCCGAAATACAGTATCCCCAGACACCAAACTTGACGCTGCTGGAAGCACTTTCCAGCAAAGATGATACACTTGCTGTCAGGGTGAACAGGTATATAGTCTTTATGATCGGAACTGAAAGGGTAACGAGTAGCAACAGCAAAAACGCGATGAACAGCAAGCAAGGAATAATAATCGTGGCAAACATTGAGGGGTCGTGAAAGTAGGAAACAAAGAGATTCTTGTGGATCCGCATTGATGAACAATGACGAGGGAGACTCTATTTGAGAACAAAGCCATAGAGGAGCAATTGACTAGGCTGAGTTTTCGGACATTGGCGAGATATGTAATAAGATGAATTGATGGCGAAATTTTAAGCTATTCAATCTGGATCTCTCTCACGAGAAAAAAACCAGAGAGGATACCAGGATACCTGGCCATAAATTGGGTCAAGGTGGTTCGGTGTTTGAGAAAAAAAAAAGAAGACGGCCTCTACACGGACAATTCTGGTAAACGGAGTTCGATGTTCGTTTAAGTTCTGGGCAACTTTCTCAATTCAAATTGAATTGAATAGCGATCAAACCACGTGGTGTCATGTCAGCAGATAAAAGGTGCGTCGAACGGAAAAGGTTCTCTCTCACACCTTACCTTTTTCCTCTTTTTATTCCCCCAGCGGGTCGTAGGTTGCGCAGACGCACTTCCCCTCTCTCTCTTACAAGCTCATACCCTTTTTGTTCGTGCACTGTTATTACTGTTTATTGTCTTTATGCTTATCTCTAACGTGAAGCCCATTCTCAATAATGTCCGCCACGGAGACCGCTGTTCCTCCTGTTGAGGAGATTAAACCCGTCGAGTCTGCCACTGAGACTACCGAGCCAACGCCCGCACCTATCGAGGATGCCCCCAAGGTTGAGGAAGCTACCACCGTACGTCTTATCTATGTTTTTTTAATTCTATTTTGTGTTTAGTTCTCTTCTCCCTTCTTCAAAGGAAGCACCTAAGGAGGAAGCCAAAGTTGAAGTGCGCTGTTCGCCAATGGCCTTTGTCTTCTCTTTTTGCATATATCGTCTGACCGATTCTCTCTCATAAAGGACACGCCTGTTGCTGCCTCTGACGAACCTGTTGCTGCTGAACCCGCCAGTGAAGCTGCTCCTGCTGCCACTGAGGATACTGCTAAGGATGACGCCAAGCCTGTCGGTCATCCTTACCTTGTTTGCTGTAATAAAACTGAATCTCGTTGTAGACCGAGGAACCTTCCAAGAAGGAGGATGCACCCAAGAGCCCCAACTTGTTTGCCAAGCTCCTTGCTCCATTCAAAAGCGAGAAGCACAAGGCTGAAAAGAAGGTGAAGGCTGCCAAGAGCCCTAAGAAAGAGAAGAAGAAGGAAGAGAAAAAGGAAGAGAAGAAAGAGTCTGCCTCGGAGGTACGTGAAAACGCGCTTTGATGTAGTTTTGCTCGGAACTCATTGTTTTGTGATATAGCCTGCCGCTCCTGCTACCGAGGAGCCCACGGCGACTGAAGCTACGACAGAGGTGCCTACCGCCGAGGTTGTGAAGGCTGAGGAGGCTCCTGCTGCTACTGAGGAGCCTGCCAACGAGGTGTACGTGTGTCTGCGTCATCCTCCATTCGGAAACTGATATGATCGGTTCAGTGAGGCTCCCATCGCTACGGAGCCTGCTACTGAGGCCGTTGCTCCCGCTGAGGAACCCAAAGAAGAGAAGGTCAGATTCTTTCCAGCGATCATGTATCCGTTCAATAAAGTTTCTTTTAGAAGGAAGAGAAGAAAGAAGAGAAAGTTACCAAGCCTGCCAAGGTTGGCCGTCGCCTCTCTGCCCGTGTTGGCGATTTTTTCAAACCCAGGCCGAAGACGGAAGTCTCAACTCCCGCTAAGGTCGATGAACATCCACCGAAGATCGAACAGCCCGCTCCTGTTGCTCCTCTTGAGAACCCTGCTACAGAGTCTGCTGCTGAGGGGCCTGTTGCCAATGTTGAGGCGAAAGGAGAGGAGCCTGCTGCTGACAAGCTTACAGATGCGCCTGAGGCTGTTGCAGCTGCTGCATGAATGCTTTCTGATGTCCCTCCTACTAAATGACCGCTATGAGCTTTCATATATCTCGACTTGATCTCTTTATACATTCACTTCACTCTTCTACCAGCATCACATCTCTTGGACTACTCTAGGTCTATTCGAGCACATGCGTCCTTCTCTTTTCGTTCGTATCTTAATCAAGGATCTGGTTGTCGCGTTCTTTTCTACTCTTTACGACCTTTTTGACGACGACCTTTTTCCTCTTCTCTAATTTCCTATTCCCTCGGTCTGATTTGAATACCCTTACCTTCTTTTATCGGATCCTGCCTCCATGCCCTTAGGTTTCTTTTGTAATAAACCTTTACTTTGCCGTTCGCAATTGAGCAATTTTGTCAAATGAGAAAATCGAGTCATATGAACATGTGGCCCTGGACGACGTCGAGTCAGCGAACATGTTTTCTTTTCCTGTTACTCTCCCTGATGGCCCCCAAATCCAATGCTGGCAAGGAAAATTTACTAGCAGATGAAGCGGAGGTACTGCAGGCTGTGATACTTGCTGACAGTTTCAATAAGAGATTCAGACCGTTGACGACGCGTAAACCTCGAGTAATACACTCCAGACATTCAAACACTGTCGATACTGAAATCTGCCATTCGTTGCAGTGTCTTCTTCCGATCTGCAATGCGCCTTTGCTGGACTGGACATTCGAAAGTCTTGCACTCGCGGGCGTTCAAGAGATATTCGTAATCTGTCGGTCGCATCCTGAACAAATCAAAGCAAAAATCGCGTATGTGATGTACCATGGGCTCGCTGTTAGTTATTCTCCACTTAATTTGTTCATGTCCAGCGAATCGCGATGGTCGAAAACAGGCTCAGGCATTAAAATTGTACCTATTCTGACTGCCAAAGAGACATTCTCGCCAGGAGATGCCATGCGTGATATATATACTCGAGGATTGGTAACGGGAGATTTTGTTCTGGTAATGGGTGATTTGGTGAGCAACATACGGATAGACGAGGTCGTCAAGGTGCACAAAGAGCGGCGGAAAACGAATAAGGATGCTATCATGACCATGGTCGTCAAGGAAAGTGGAGCCAACCACCGGACGAGGTATGTTTTAAATTAAAATATTGTCTGCTCAACCTGAGCGTGCAACTAACTTCTTATGTAGGTCAAAAGCTGATTATGCTGTGTTTGGTCTGGATTCTGAAACGTTCGAATGTCTACACTACGAACCTGTAATGGGCTACCCACCGTCCACCGTCGCCAGTATACCTCGTGAAATACTATCTGCGCACCCCGATATTGAGATACGCAACGATTTCATTGACTGTGCCATCGACATATGTTCAGTGGAGGTTCTGCTACGTCACATCTGTCTTTCCTTACTTTGAAACTCATGTATTCAGTAACAGGTTCCTTCGTTGTTCCAGGACAATTTTGATTACCTTGATATCCGTCGAGATTTTGTCCATGGTGTTCTTACCTCGGATTTACTGATGAAGAATATTTATTGCTATGTTGCAAAGGAAGGGTATGCTGCCCGTGTGCAGGATACTAAGAGCTATGAATCGATCAGGTAACAGTTGCAACTTTCTCATCTGATTATGACTTGTCTAAATCCTCTTCTAGTAAAGATATCTTGTCTCGGTGGACATTTCCTCTTGTACCCGACAACAACCATCCAGCTGGGCATTTATATGAACATAGACGAGGGAACAAATACATCGACAAAGACGGAACTGTGATTCTCGCTCGGTAAGCTGCAAATTTCTGCCCAAAGGAGAGTTATTACTTACCGCATCAACAGAACCAGTACTGTCGGGAACAAGTGCCTTATTGGATCTTCTACGAAGGTTTCCGATAATGCACAAATCATTTCATCCGTTGTTGGACAGAACTGCTTTATTGGCGAAGGAGCAATCATTGACAATTCGTACATCTTTGACGGCACGACAGTTGGACCTGGATGTGTGATTGAACGTAGCATAATTGGATTTGACGTGAACATAAAGGAGAATACGCGGATAGACAAGGGCTCGCTTGTTGGTGACGATGTGATAATAGGTCCCAATGCTCATTTGGAGGCTTTTGGGAGGCTGTCAAAAAAGCGCGGAATAGATGCCGTGGATGATGAAGATGAAGAGGACGAAGATGACTATGCTGATTCGGAAGAGGAAGAGGTAGAAGCTGGTAATTTCTTTCGTTTTCCGATCTCCGTTCCTTGTACGCTCATTGGCAACCTTGCTTATGAACAGCTCAGGGTACAACTACCGTCAACTTGGGTAGCGAATCAAATGCTATATTGTGGCCACAAAGTGCGCCAGACGAAGATGAAAACGATGAGAATGTCGAAAATGCGAAAAATCAACGATTTATGCGATTGGGTTCGTGCCCTTCTGAGAAATATGATTTATCCTCTGAACGAAGCGCGTATATTCAGGTGACAACGCCTCCGATTTGGCTTTCTCGGATGCAGGTTCCGAATCGTCGGACGAAGAGAGCGAATCTTCTGACGATGATAGTGATTTTGACAAACGTCTCGAGCTACCTACTTCATCTTCGACGTCTTTGGATGTTCCGGATGGTTCCTCGACCGATGCTATAGCCGAATCTGAATTCAGAAACGAGGTTAGACTTTCGCTGGAGCGTGCATTCACCGAAGGTCATTCTGTCGACAATGCTGCCGTCGAGCTCAAGACACTCCGGATGGCCAGCAACGTGCCTCTTTCTCGTGTGCGAGAAGCGGTAGTGTCTGCGATCGTTGAACGTATCCAAATCATAGATGGTGGCGGTGTACCTCAACGACAAGAAATAGCACATGTCGTCTCACGCTGGGGACCTCTCATTAATAAAATTGGTGGGGTGGACCCGGTGGAAACAATTGCTGCTCTCCAGGTGAGAATAATGAGACATATTGCTGGTTTCCTTTGACCTCATTGCTTTCTATTGTAGACACACTGTGCGTCATCCAAACGGCTGCTCCTCTTCGGTCAAATACTGGCGGCATTATACCAAGATGATGTTGTTGAGGAAAGCGACATTCGAAAATGGCATCGATCCCTGGCATCGCAAAGCTTGGGTTTATCGCCTGGCGTTCGAACTGACAACATGAGAAAGTGCTGGGAGATTGGATCTCGTATGATTCAACAGTTCGACGAGCAGGATGACTCTGAGGACGAATCGCAAGAAGATGGGGGTGACGCAGGTAACAGCAAGGATGGGAATGAACAAGACGAGGATGAGGATGAGGATGAAGACGAAGACGAGAACTCATCAAGCGAAGACATCGAGAACTCGTCAGGCGAAGACTAACTTGTCACTCGGTGCCAATTGAAACACTAACAAATAAAATGCGTGTTTTATTACAAACATCAATACGTATAAAGTATACGAGGTATCGTTTCAAGATAGTCCATGGTCATAACTCGAATCGTGAGACGCAACCAGGTAAACGCTGCATCAATACTTTAAGATGATATACAGGGCTTGAAAATGCATGTGCGTTAGTTGTGTAAATTGATACTAAGCTGAGCGATTGAGGCATACCATGTATAATTCCTGGGATGTAACCAAGAATAGTGAGCAAGATATTGATTAGCTATAGGCGGTAGAAATGAGCATGCGAAACTTGGTATAAGGATAAACACGCACAAAATCGGCATTGCACCCTCGCTCCAAGAATACACCTAGAGGCGGAATGAAAATTGCAATGAGAATCTACAAGGATAAGAAACCATGAGAGAATAAATCGTTGACTTTCATTTTCACAGACCTTGCAAATGTCCGAAGTAGTGAACGCCATCTTTGAATGTGGAAACCAAGATGAAGGGGAAATTATTTCGTCCGTCCGCCTCACGCAGCGCTTATGAAGGGTGCTGAGACGGGGTTGACGTCATGCAATGAATAATATCCCTGACCTCATAATTACGTTTACATAATATATCTACATTTTTCTCCATCATCTCAACGCTCAATGAATGAGCTCAAAGATATTCCTTATCATCGAGGTCCTATTCGTGATCCATTCCGCGAATTCGACCTCTACTACCAGAAATCCTCTGACGTTGCGCTCCCCCCTTTGATATGTTTTGTTCATGGCGGTGCTTGGCGTTCGTGAGTTTTCATTTCTATTGACAGCCCTCCGGCGTCAACCTCATTCCATACAGCGAGGACAAGGCACGTTTTCATTCAAATCGCCGGAATTGTGTGAAATACATGAAGCTCTATTTCAGATCGACCACTCCAATCTTGCTCGCAATCTAGTTTCTGCGACCACCATTCCGGTCATCGTTCCCAATTATCGCCTGTCTTCCGGATCCAATGGTGTACGCCATCCGAATCATGCCGAAGATATCCTCGAACTCCTCGTGTTTATCACGACAGCGAGTCTTGAATTGCCTCGAGTCTTCGATCCTTTCAAGATTTATTTGATAAGCCATAGTTGCGGTGCTCATATGTTGGCATCCATTGTACTCGATTCGGCCTCGATTTTCCCTACACTCACACCGCCATCTACGGTGCTTAATGCCATTCAGGGAATCATATTATCTGAAGGAATATATGATATTGACCGCCTGCTTCTAGACTTTCCAGCCTACCACTCATGGTTCATTACAGAGGCATTCAACGATAAGCCCTCTTATGCAGCAACCAATACCACGAATTTAGGTTTACGGTCACAGAGTAGCATTCGATGGCTCATTATTCATTCCAAGGGAGACACTTTGGTGAATGTTGCGCAAAGTGAAGCAATGTTTGCCCACCTGCAGTCTCTATATGGTGGACTTACAGGTCAAACTATGTGGAGCAATACAGACGAATTAACACAAGAACATGATGCTCTTCTCAGCACATCGACTTATCTGCACATAGTAGTGGATTTCATCAAAGGTGCAAATTATGTGCTAGCTGCATAGTACATGATACATAATACACGCGATTGTACTTTATCATTACTTTCAAATTTCATATGGAAACGGCAAATTTATCGAAGGCGATATCCAAAAACTTGGCTGCTGTCTCACAATCAGCCTCGTTGTTGTACAAATGAACTGGGGCAAGGCGTATCACATCAGGCTCTCTTTCGTCCCCAATAACACCGTGGCTTTGAAGCGATTCAAATATCTTCTGCATGACACCCGTTCCCAGGGGCAGGAAGAGCAACGATAACTGAGCACCGCGATCCTTCGAATCATGAGGGGTAATAATGGTAAACCCGGGTTTTCCTTGGCTTTCTTGGTACTTTGTGCTAATGTCCTTGAGAGACACGAAATGTTTTGACTGGGATAGCAATTTTTCCAGAAAGTTTGTCAACACGATGGATCGCTTTCTCAGTGGCGCCATCATACCAGCCCTCTTGAACGTCTCAAGGGAGCCAAGGAGAGACGCTATAGCAAGGATGCTCGGATTTGATTGTTGGAAACCACCTGCACCTTCTATAGGAGAAAATTTTGGTGGCATGGCAAATCGCGTTGAAGGATCATGGCCCCACCAGCCAGCGTATCTTTTGAATCATTAATGAAGGGAGGAGAAAGAAAGATCATATAACGTACTTTGGTTTCAGAGAATCATTCCATTTTTCATGAACATAAAGACCCGCGATACCTCCAGGACCCGAATTGAGGTATTTATATGTACACCAAACGGCAAAATCTACATGCCATTCATGCAATAAAAGTGGGACGTTTCCAACTGCGTGCGCGAGATCCCAGCCGCAGATACAGCCCTGTCGGAAGGGAGAAATTAGCGTTGACGTTGTAGAAGTGATGTCGTTGCCGTACCTGTTCCTTAGCCTTCTGGGTTATAGAATGCATCGGAAACCATTGACCAGTGTAGTATTGCACTCCACTAAAAATCACAACGGCGATGGAAGGTCCATCTTTCTCGATAGCCTGAAGAATATCCTCTTCGCGAAGACAAAACTCGCCTGGCCTGGGATGTAGCTCTAAGACAGCTTCCGCAGGATCGAGGCCATGGGCTTGTGCTTGAGAGGTAAATGCGTACTGGGTCCGAATAAGGAACGGTTTCGAAATGGTATATTCCGAGATTCATTCAACAAACCTGATCCGAGGGAAATGCTTTAGCTTCACATAAGATCTTGTAACGCTCTGAGGTGGGCTTGTAGAACGAGTCCATCATCAAATGAAGATTCGCCGTCAATGTGCCCATGCAAGCGACTTCGTTCTCGTTTGCTCCTGCCAGTGTACTTATCTCAGTGCAGAACCGTTATAGCGAGGGATTGAATCAACTGACCGACAATTTCCGCAAGGTATGACCTAGCATGGTCCGCAAGTCCCACCCAGCCTCTCTTGTGAGGGTGATCAAAATGGCCAATGACACCTCTGGCACGAGAGTGCAATGCTATTAATTAAGCGGCAGGCGTGACATAAAAGAACGCACCTTGTCGCCCACACGCTCATTTCTTCTTCTACTAGCTCTTTCGACCTTTTGCTCATGAGCCCAAGAGAGTTTCCACAGAGATAAGTACATGGCTTGTCGCTTTCTGTTACAATGCAGTAAACGGTATGTTAATTAATACAGAAACACTCACCATTCCACAATCGATTAGCACCAACCTCGCCGTTGATTGGCAGCAAGAATTCCTTCCTCAATGGCAGCTCTAGAGTCGAAGTCATGGCTGCAAACAGAGGAGAAGGGGTGTTTAAGGTCAACTTTGTATTGAAGGCGGATCTTGAGGGTGAGCTTACCTACTCCAACTTACGCATCGATGTGGTAACACGATGATCGAGTACGATTTTCCATATTCGGACAGGGGTTATGTTTTGTCATGACTTTCAATAATTATTTCTGAATTTTCGTTCATTCGCCCATGTCCTCGCCGAACATTTCAAGAAAACGTCGAGCAGCTGTAATAGGAGCAGGGCCGGTGGGATGCTTGGCTGCTCTTATGCTGGCTAAACGTGGCTGGGAAGTCTCGTTATATGAAGGGCGTTCGGGTCAGCTCAACTTTGGTTTCTCAAATCGGACTATCTATCTGATCTTCAGCCTTAGATCCTCGTTCTTCTCTATTCAAATCTGCCGCCAAGCAACGCTCAATTAATCTCGCTATTTCTCATCGCGGAATAGCTGCCATGCATGCGATAGATGGTTCAATGGCTCAACGATTCATGCAAACCGCTATTCCCATGAAAGGACGCATGATTCATCATTTAGACGGTAAATTGTACAGCCAATTGTACGACAGAGATGGACAGGTGGAGTAACCCTCCTGAAAATACGGGAATTTCTAAGCTGCTCTGAGACTGATAATTTTTTTGCGTTTCAGTGTATAAACTCCATAGACCGGGCGTTGCTCAATGAATACTTTGTGGATCAGGTCTCTGCCTCGGAAAATATTCGGGTCTTCTTTCGACATAAGGTTCAAACCGTTGACTTCGAGAGCAAGAACATCACATTTGAAAATATGAATACTAGTCGTAAAACGACCGCTAGTTTTGATTTTTGTGTCGGCGCAGACGGGAGCTATTCAGTAGTTCGAAGACAGTTAATGAGGGTCGTTAGGTTTGCTGCATCATTGTGATATTTTTTATCGCCCGATTTAACCCTGGCCTTTCTGTTGGACGTAATTTTCTGACTAGAATGGACTACCAACAAGAGTACATCAAGCATGAGTACATAGAATTTAAAATGCCGGCAAGTCAGGACAATGAAGGGCATCTGAACTTTGCACTTGATCCGAGCCACCTTCATATCTGGCCTCGACGTTCTTACATGTTCATCGCACTTCCAAACCAGGTAGTATTTTCTATGATTCCTCCGGTCTATACATCAAATGCGAACTCATGCTGTTTTTTTTTCTCTCGCTAGGACCACACATTTACCTGCACGCTTTTTGCTCCTAGTGAGGAGCTGGACCGCCTGGATACGCAAAACATATTTTTGAACTGGTTCAAATCAAACTTTCCGGATGCCCTTCTGGCTATTGGCGAGAAGAACCTCATAAATGATTATACGCACAATCCCCGAAGTCCCTTGATATGCACAAAGGTTGCTCCTGTTTCCTATCAATGTTTCTGATTTATTTATTCTGATCTCAAAAAAATTTTCAGTCCAATCCATACCACTACAAAGACCGAGCGATACTATTAGGAGACGCCGCCCATTCGATGGTTCCATTTTACGGGCAGGGTCTTAATTGCGGGCTTGAAGACGTCAGGATACTAGATGTTTTATTAAGTCAAGAGTCTGTAATGTCCACGGTCTCAGAACGTACAGTAGATCGGGAGGATGAGCGACTGATGCGGGCGCTTTCTCGATATTCGCAAGAACGCCACAAAGACCTACTTGCAATTGCCGAATTGGCTATGGCCAATTAGTGAGCATCGTTCACAATATTTTGCCTCGCTCACACTGAGGGATTTTTTCTTCATTTCAGCGTCGAAATGCGGCATCTAGTGACAACACCGATCTATCTAGCTCGAAAGGCTCTGGATAATCTGCTTTACACACTCAGCTCACCGCAATATAGGTCTCTTTCGTATTTAAATATGGTGTTGTCCAGTGAACTATACGCCGAAAATGAGCCAAAGGGATGGCTTCCCCTGTACACCTTGGTGACGTTTCGCCCAGACGTCAGGTACGACACTGTGCGTAGAACGGTGGCCAGGCAGTCAGCAATATTAACAGGCGTTGGTTATGTTGGGGCGGCGGTGCTACTCGGCGTGGCGGGAGTGTGGATGTCCTATGCAACCAGATCACGGTATAGGTAGTCAACTTATCCCGAAATTGAATGTCAAACCTTGTTTCCCAGAATAACGGACCAAAGTTTAAGAGCTGTTGCGATAAAGATTAAAAATGGTTCGTGAGTGTTATTCAACTTCCCCGGACATCTAGGATGTCCGTAGATGGTTGATCTTGTTCCTGTATTGCAAAGTGGTACACCATCCTCATAATTATCCAATCCTACGACAGTAATCATATGTATAAAGCGACGAAAATGAAATGTGGATAGCAGTAAAAAAACATGAGGAATAGATAGAGAGCGTAAGTCCATAAAACGGTTTCGGTATAAAAGATACCTTTTAGACACTGGTATACAACGTTGGGGTCATAGAATTTGGCCAGCAAGAAAATTATAGCACAAGCAAAATCGAGTTAAAGCAGAAAAAAAAAACAGATCCAGATCCACACAAAGAACACAAACAGCCTAAGGACCAACGTCAGACTACGTGGGAGCATTTTTAGGAGGCCTCCCCCGTTTTCTCTTCAGAGCAGGTTCATCTTCTGTGCCCTCTGCGCCCTCTGCTGGTTCAGGTCTCGGCTTTGGAGGCCTTCCTCGCTTCCGCTTGGGCGCAGGCTCACCCTCTGACTCGTCGGGGTTCTTAGGCTGCCATGGAGGCATAATGAGCAAAGAAAACGCGTCGAATCGCGGGTTGGCGCGATAGGAGAATATCTTGTAAACGTACCTTTGGCGGTCGACCTCTCTTCTTTTTTGGGATAACGTCGGAGGTAGACGGACCAGCAGCGCTTGAGGAAACACTTTTCTTGTTCTTACTGCCCTTGGGCCTTCCTCGACCCCGCTTTGGAGGAGCCGACATGCTCCCTCCAGCAGCATTATTTCCTGCAAACGATTGTGATGAACAGCACACAAGGTCAGCGACCGTTCTCCGTGTCATCGAGTACCATCGAATCGATTCAGGTAGTAGAACTAACAAGGAAACCCACCATCATCTCTTTCGCCGCCGTCTTGTGGTTCATCTAACTCGTCGTCATCCTCAACTTGTCTGTTTGGATTCTCCGAGGGATCTGGGGGGGACGACATAGCAACCTAGCAGGGAAAAGGAAAGACACAGAAGAGATGCAAGAAGAAGCGAAGAGGAGATGGTTTAGAGAAGAGAGAGAAAGTGGGGGGAAAAGCAGCGTGCTTCGGCTTTAATGAACAAATCCCTGCCGAATATAGAAGAATTCGAAAAAAATGAATTGTTCTCTCGCGTGCACTTGGATGGAAGAAGGTATTATTATAATCATTCAGAGGCAATCTTCCTGTTCGTAGACTTTTGTCCCTCGTTTTTACAGGGTGTGACTCACGTAATTATACTCGAAAACCATTTTTGTAGGATTGCACTCACGGCGACAAGGGAAATTGGATGATATTTGTGCTGCACAAATCACCGCATGGAATAAATTATACATCAGGTTCCGTTTCAACTGTCGACGTCGTCTCGATTTTTTCCCTTTTTCTCCTGCCAGATTATTGTATTTATTTACGGCCTAGGAAATAAATCTATATGCCGCCGACCTTACTCAGAGGGTATAAAATTTAAAAATTAAACCGACGATTATTCCAGATCCAGATCAGCTTATATAATTCGTAAGTATTCTCAGGCTTTGGTCCAATCGGAGTTTGAATGCCTGCCTACTTCAGCCAGTTTGGCAGTAACACTTGTGTAACTTACGTGGCGCATCTCACTGATGTCCAAGACTCTTCTTGTCCTTGCTTTGGCATCTTCCGCATTGGTGCTTGTCGCTGCGCGACTCCATTCTCTTCCGGAAGATCCACATGCTTTTCCAAAGTTTAAAGTCAGATTCTTGAATAATCTTCCTATTCTCAACGAAACTGCGCAGAAATGGCTCAACCAAGGCATTCCCGGAGGCGAGCTCGAGTTTTTGAACCAGCCTTGGGAACATCTCACTGAACAGGTCCCGCTATCTTTGGGTCTCCAAGAAATTGACGACGGTGTTACCGGCTATTCATCAGTTCGTCTATCGTTGTACCTACACATTTCTCAAACTAATTCTCTTTATCATATATAGCCGTCATCATTCGAAAGTCATATTCCTTACTCTCTTCAACATATGAAGATGGGACCGCGGGACTCTTACTTATGTCTAGTTCCAAAACCTCTCAATCTTTCTCCAACGACATCAGACGATGATCCAGATGAAGAAATCACACCGGCGCGCAGTTGGTCACTTTTACAACCTCTGTCTGGGTCGTGTCTATATGTGCGTTCCTTCTTGCTATGGTTCAGTCTTGTCTCATTCGACCATTCAATTCAGCATCGACAAGGATGGTTCACTTATTCGTACTGTCATAATGACCAGATTCGACAATTTAGAGAACTACCCCAGGCGCAATCACATATACCAGGTGATCATCACACTTCGTTTCCTTGACATTATTCTCCTCCACCCGTTTGTTTCAAGTATGATCATTTATCATTTAATAATATTTCAAGGCCTTCTAATTCCCTCGCCACGAGGAATTTCGTTCTGGATGGTGTAATTCATCAATTCTCAAAACCTTCGCTGATATAATTTTCATTTGCAACAGAGGAAGATCACTCGGTAAGCGATATTGACAACTGCATTTTTTGATTTCTTGAATGCATTTTTGTCGTTCAGTGGGAGTCTTATACCCTCGGAAAAGCACCAGCCACCCCAGAGCCCGGCGTTGACCTTACTGTGGCAGAACAAAACGCTATAGAAGCAAATTCGGAGCTTGCACGTGGGGCAGGTTCGCGATATCTCGTTCAACGTTGGAGTGACGGAACTATGTGTGATAAGACAGGTAAAGGTCGTGAAGTAGAAGTCCAGGTAATCAGATTTTGCTCGTTTTCAAGTACAATTTTAATCTGTTTGCAACCACAGTTTCACTGCTCAATGACTATGTCGGACACGATTTTATTTGTTAAGGAAACAAAGACTTGCTCCTACGTCCTTGTCATCAACACTCCTCGTCTGTGTGGTGAACCTGGCTTCAGGTCCCATCGTGATGCTGTAGAACAGGCTCATATACGTTGCCGAGAGATTGTCCACACGCAAACCGAAGAATATCACGACGTTCCCGAGACTGATTATCCACAAAAGATTCCACGTATCAAAAAAGCGCTACCTCCCAAGGCCGCCGAAAAGCTTGAGAAAAACATTGGTGGAGCATCGGGTGACATCTTGCTCAAAACCCTCGAAGCCTTCCTTGGAGGCAAAACAAACGGACATGTGGTTGTTCAACAACTCACAGATGACGGAGAGATGGTGATTGAGTTCTTGGAAGACGAGGAGGACGTTGAGAGTGAAGGTGGAATAGATGTTCAGCTTGACAAAATTATGAATGCCGTACGAGCTGCGGGTCATGATATTAAAGGAGAGAGGAGAAGTCAGCAATTCATGACTGGTGAAATTGATGAAGAGAAGGAAGATGAACCAATGGATCCGGAGGAGCAAGTTGTAGATGAGCAAGCCCAGGTTCGGGATGAATTGTAGATGTATGAATAGCAGGTACTGAATTCATCTGCTCCGTGTCTGGGCCTCTTTAATCAGCGAACCATGTTGAACTGGACTGTTGACAATGTTCATGATGATCTAATGACAAGAACCGTTTTGCGTTTTCAGGAACAGTCAATTTTGAATACTTTTGGCAGTTAGACCCATAAGTCAAAGTTGGGTGCCAAACCCGGGTGCTGAAAATGAAGATTGTATCGGCATGTGAGAACGGAGACTTGTTGACGAGTCGCTGTACATATACATATATATGTTCAGTACTGCCATCTATGTATACCGCAGCCTGCCACAGCATCCCGGAAATCGCGAAAAAGAAGCGAGTCCACGATAATATCTTCGAGGCCTGTGCTAGAATTCTTACTGTTTTCAGAGCGGCCAAAGCGAAACATACCATCAGTCATCAGCAGTGTCCGAACTCTTAGATACAGGAATATAGAGAGCTGAAGATATCCATTATGTAGGAGGAGTGTATACAGTTGCACAAATACCGTTTCTTGATCTTTTGATATTCTATCTGTGACAGGGAGCGAGTAGGGAACTGATAGCGTAATGGGTTAAAGAAAGTGAAACATGCAAAAAGAGAAATGAAAAAGAAAATCGTTCATTAAGTGTAAAAAGTGGAACAATTGTCATCGACGGTCATTTTGTAACGAAGGTGTCGGGGCAAAAATTTACACAACTTTGGACAGAAAAAAAAATAAGCAAAGAAAAGTGCTGCCAAGTTTAGTAAAAATTATGCACTACGCGCCAAATTGAAGTATCATACATGTGTCTAGACAGCATAGATAATAGCAGAAATGGAACACTTGGGACGAACGATAATACATATATTGTTTAGAAAATACTAAGGAGAGATAAAAGAATTGATATGTATTTACACAGAAGCAGAACATGAATTGCAACACAAGCCAAACAACGATCGTGAGAGGGTGCTGCAGCAGAGAAGGGAAGCAATGGGCGAGATGATCGATAGGAGGTATGTAGGCCCAAACACCGGCAAAAACCACGTACATTAAACAAAGAACGCAAGGGAACATGATGAAGCCTTCAAAAAAGGTTCAAGAATGAACAAGAGAACCAGTCACGAGTTAAAGTGGGATGCTGGAGGCCGATATAGAGGATAAAGGAAGACAGTGAAAAGAATGTGGTATCCAATATGACTCCTGGGCTGACGCCACCTTGCCAATTACCGGTGTCTGCTCCTCCGTTAGAAAAGCTTTCTCTTCCCTGCTTTTTCATCAATTGCCACCTTGATATGAACATGATCCGGTT
This sequence comes from Lentinula boryana, assembly GCA_027886635.1. NCBI lineage: Eukaryota > Fungi > Basidiomycota > Agaricomycetes > Agaricales > Omphalotaceae > Lentinula > Lentinula boryana. The sequence goes on along the minus strand of MU790726.1, from coordinate 24,996 downwards.
TAATGCCTGGCGTGGAGCACGGGTTGATACTCGTCAACCAAGGATCACCGTTGTCCTCTTCCTCCGGTTCACAATCGTGGTCAACACAATAAGGTTGGTGGACTGTGCTGAGCGTCGGAGTGCTGGAATTGGCACCCTTGTCTCCATTGATACTGACATTGGGGCCAGGTTCTTTGCCATCTCCATGTATAGTGCCACTCAAAGTCGACATACTGTCGTCAATATTCGAATGCGGAAAGCCAGCTAAACACCCGCAAAGTAAATTGCCGTGCTTCCCCCGACCTTTCAACAGATCGGTAAGAGTACATCGGGCACTAGGTTCCACGTGGAGCATCCTTCTCAACGCAGGCCGAGTTTCTCGCGGCAGAAGGCGGAATATTGACTCTGCTCCCCCACCATGGAAAGTGGTCACGCTATCGCTGCGTTGACGCTTTTTATTTGCCTGTCCAGACGCTGCTGATTCTTTCGGGGTTTCGAGATTCCCTTCAGATATCGCTACACCCAGGCTTGTCTTGGAGGTAGGAGAGGTGGGTGACGCAAATGCCGTGGCAACAGTTGAGGACACGTGGTTGGTTGATTCCGAGACGAGGTGATCCTCCTTCATACTTGGAAGAGGCTCCCGATCCTGACCTCGTACGATATCTAGAGTCACACTCCTTGCTCGTACTGTCCTTGAGCTAAGAGTAGAAGCAGGGGGAAGCGGAATAATTCCATTTGCAACCTTCGGCGTAAGGAGTTCATCTTCGCTTAGACTTGGGATGGAAAGAAGGTTGACAGGACTCGTAGGAGGAACGGCGCTACCTGGAGTAGTAGGGGCAGTACTAATCCCTCCATTGAAGATACCGTTCGCTAAACCAAACGTTCCACTGGGACTCACAGGCAAACTTTCCGTGGAGTTGCCTGGTCGACCAAACCTGAGAACGGACGGGTCCATGTCGACCTCACCAGTGATAGAGAGGCCATTATGAAGGTCATTCTGCATTGCTCCAAGGACGAAGGCAGGGAGAGTTGCTGTACTGTGCGAAATACGAGGTGAAGTAGCAAGGGCGAATTGTCGTTCAGCGTCCCGTTGCTCAGCCACAGCAGATGGTATATGATATAACTGAGAGTCTGAACGCTCTGATTCGCCGTCGTCATCATAATCCGATGAGAAGGAGCTGGATGAAGGGGAAGGGATACGATACGATGTGGTGGATGATATAACATTTCGGTCCCCTTCTATTGAGTTTGCTCTCTCTTTCTTGGGACTATCAGAAATTTTCAATTCTGATGGCAGGGTCGTATGACGGATAGGTAATGGTGGTTTTATAACAACCTGGCCAAGTCCTAGTTCTGTTTGTGAGCTTGACGTCAACGCTTTCGGTTTGGAAGATTTGGGCACGCTGAGGTCTGGGTGAGCATTGACAAATGCGCGGAAGCTCGCGTCATTTTTCACGTCCGGACGTTTCCAAGGGAATCTCCTCAGCACCATACAGAGAAAGATGACTGCAACACTCCAGACATCAGTTTTTCTAGGGTCGTATTCTTCGTCGGTCATGACTTCGGGTGCTAAATATGGATCTGATCCAACAATGCCTTTGGCCTTGTTATGCGTCGTCTTCCCCGGATAGTGGAAGACAGTAGCAGTACCGAAATCAATTAGTTTAACGACGTTATCGGTGGTCATGACACAATTATCGAGTTTGAGATCTCGATGTGCGAGACCTAGAGAGTGCAGATATTCAACACCCTCGCAGATTTGGCGAAAGACGCAGTAAATTTCGGGGCGACACATCTTGCCAGACATGACAACGGAGAAGAGATCATATGGAGCATATTCCATGATCTAGGAGACATTCAACTTGTGAGAAATATATCCGGAGAGTCGACTGACCTCGTAATAGTGACCGTTCTCGCTAACGATGTCCACAGTCTCAATGATATTTGGATGTTTGAGCGTACTCCCAACACAAAACTCCGCGGTGACCTTCTTCTGGTACTCCTTTTCACTTTCGCCATTTCGCTTGGGACGAAACTCTTTGACGGCAAAGATGTTCCCGCCGTTTTTATGAGAGGCTTTGATAAGGCGGACAGTACCGCCTGCGCCAGAGCCAAGTATTCTCCCCCATTTTCCATATTTCTTATGAATATGAGCACGGGTAGCATCCTGTAGGGAATGTATCGGGTGCGATGACAGTTGAGGATGGTGATTGGGAGTGTTATGGCCAGAGGGACGGGCAGCAAGATGAGGCTTAATGGGCTCGGAGTCCGAGGCCGAGGCAGAGGTCAGTGAATGAGATTCAGAAGGTGATATAGCACGGTCCTTTCCATTGAGCTTATCCCTGCGAATCATGGAAGAAAGCTTGCCTTTCTCTTTGTGCGGGTCTGGAGATGGCGGTTGATGAGGAGTGGGAGCAGCCGAAGCACGGGTGGTGCTGTGAGAGCTATGTTGAGGAGAATGTGGAATATGGTGATGTAGGAAACGCTTCAAGTCATGAAGAGGACCGGTATGATGGTTTTTTGACCCAGGTGGTACCTCTTCTGCTGGCGTGGCTGATGCGGTCCCAAATTGTGAGCTTTTTCTTGAGCGAAATCGGAAACGAGACGTCGCAGTTGATGTTGAGTCTTGTAACGTTGGCGAAATCGGCGGTGACACCAGTTCATCCTGCTCTTGCGAGGACGGCGGTAAATTCTGCAAATTTAGTGAATTGTTGCCAACCGCTGATCAAGATAGGAAATTTACCAAGTGAGGAAGAGACTTGGAACTGCTGGAGCGGGAAGGCCACTGCTCATTAGGAAACAGCAGTGAGTTTGACGAAGAGGCCGGTGACGGTGGCATGGTCGACGGTTTGAGCCCATTGTCGTTGACTATAGCGACTGGGCGAGGCGGGTGTGAGGACAGCATAATGGGGTCGATGACAAGAGATTCGGGAAATCAAGCGTTCACTGAGTGAATATTCTTTCCGCAATCGGACCGGATCGCAATGCGATGCCGACGGCTTTACTCCAGCAAATTGACATCAGCACATTGGTAATTTTTACAGATTTTTAATCTCCGCAGACGCAAAGCAACTCGGCCGGTAGTAGGTGAGCCTTCCCATTCGCTGAATCCTTCCCTCTACGCTGTCAAGCTATGCAGCTTTGCTTTCCCAGTTCTTTTGCTCGGCGTCGGGCCCGTAAACAACTCATTGCTGACATGAGCACAAGTTTTGATTGGCGCAAGAACATTGATCAGGATCAGCTCCACCGGATGGGATAATTCAATTGATTTTCCAGAAAATCCTAATCTCTCAAAATAATTTGATAAATAAAATCCACAACGTAGACTTTCAACTCTTTCCAGCTCAAAAGTCCGGCTCAAAAGCTGGACGAAAACAAGGCTCAGAAGCACTCAGAAGACTTCTGAAGACCTTGGAGAGACTCTTTACCGTTCATGATGATATCATCTTCTGTGGGGAAGAATAAAATCGAGGGCCAGATTAATCAGCTCGGGGTAATTGAATAGCCCCTTCTGTATTCACATTTATCCGAAGCAGTTGCACACTTATCAGCACTGGCTCGGTATCCTTATTCTCTTGCTCCATGTATCTCCATTCTGCACGTAACCTCCTAGTAATTCCACGTTTTAGAAAATTGAAGAGTAGGGGCCGACTCGCTGCAATGCGTTCACAAAACTGAAGCGACATAAATAACCTCTCGCCAATTTTGAGTCTTACTCAGTCTTACTCAGTCTTGCTTCGAACAAACGTTCGCTGAACGTTCAACTCATAAACGCATCAAAAGCAAAGAGTGAAACTGCGTGTTGACACGAGTAAGTACCGCAGTTTGTATCTCCGTTGTACATAAGTGATTTATTTGTTGTATGTTGTATAGTAACCTCTCGCCAACTCTAAGTCTTACTCAGTCTTACTCAGTCTTCAGGAAGGATAATCCATTACAGATATAACCCTCTCGCCTATGCTACATCCCCTCTCTCTCTCTTCAATTCCTCCAACCATGTACCCGATCTCAACGTCAACGTTCCTATGCAGAGGTACGGAGGCTCGCAGAATATGCTTGCTCTCGATCGGGAGAATGTCCTCAATCAACTGCAAACTATTGCACTGCATGAGGCTGCACGTCATAATGCATTTATGAGCAGTGTTGCACATGTGCTCATGATCGTAATAAGCTGTCTGTGCACCAGAGTGCACCACACGATGCTTCCAATTTCAGGACTTGGCAACGTGAACAGGCGTATCAAGATACCTTGGTCGCAATCCCTTCGTCACGGAGCGCGTCGGACAATGGTATCACACTCCGTAAGCAGTGACTCTGCCCACCCGGGCCCATCAAATCCATGTGCAACTTGTGTTTCACTCGACTGAACCCTCGGGACATGACATGACATTATCTGCATTTCAGTCTTGGCTCCTTCAGACGAAGTGCCCCTCTTCTGCCTTGCCGTGGGCACACGTATCTACCGATAAACATTGAGAATCTATGGGGCACTTGCAATGAGCTATAAGTCATGTTTATGTCAAGGTTTATGAATGCACTCAGGCCCAATGAAGATAAAAATAAGAGTATTGAAGTTAATGGAAGTACTCCCCGCCGCATGGTTTCCATGAAGTGCCCAAATTCAATGCACGTCGAAAGGCATTGACACTGGACAGGAGAGGGACGGTCTTGTAACGTTTGAACCCAATGGCAGGCGAAGCCTCATAGCGCGGCCGTGTTGACACTCATTAACCGTCTCTATTACAAATCTATCTATCTCATTTTGCAAGTGCGTCAGAAAACTGTCAGCATTGATATTTATGCGTGTATCTCAGGTGTGTGCTAGTACTTTATATTGTGATACTCGGAGTTGTGAATAACCATGCACACAAATAAGAGAGAGAGGTGAGGAGATAAAGTTGGACCTGCGATGGGCGTGAACCTTCTTGAATTCAACACACCGTATGCTTTTGAAAAATACATTCAATGCAACATGCGGGTGGCGTTTGCTAACTCTAACATTGGATACAGTTCGTGTGACTACTGAAAACTAGTGATATGGGTTATTGACTATCATTATCAGGATGTGGCCAGAGGTGACTGCTCATAGTTTGTCGCAACCGAATGCCGCTCCGTGCTAGTCTGATTTGAATCGACACCGTACAGAAATTACGAGGAAAAAAATATCAGGCTCGATTAAGCCCTGAACTAACAAACTGTTGCATGCTGAATTTATTCCTTGAAATACCGCTCAAGATACCTTCGGGACATATTTACCATGGTTGTTAGGTATCTTCAATTAACAGGGTACTTCATAATCTCAAAAGACGCTGGATTCTGAGTGTTTGAGCCACTCCCTGATTTTGATATTTGGTTTACATATTATTTCATGACTACTATGCTGTTAAGATTGTGCAACCCCAGTACTTATGAAGCCATTCAATGGCATTGTTAAGATCATGCAACTCTGGAATTGCCTAATAATCACAATATATCATAGAATATGTTGGAAATGTTAGGAGATGATTCCCTTGTGAAGGGAGGAATGATCCGCGGAGTAGAGGGAGTAGTTGGACATTGACACTACTATTAGTAGTGCCCTCAACATGTCGATGATCCAATGATAAAGGATGGTAGTAGCAGCATCAGTTTGCTGTGAAGGTTGCTTCATGGAACATCAGAGCAGTGTTGAGAAGGTATTAAGGACGGTGAACATCCTTAATACTAAGAGGGCAGATCTAAGTTGATATTACAACTTTGGAACTACCTATTCAATACCATAGCTTTATGTAAGGATTGCAAAGCAATACTATCCCCAAATAGACTAGCTCATAGAGAAAAGAACAAAGGGAAGATATAAAAGGAAATAGTAACTCATCAGATAACAATGAGAAAGGATAATAAAGAAGAACTTTGTGTAGGAAATTCTTTGCAAAGGAAATTAAGGGTGATTAAGTGTCCAAAGGAAGGTGGTTGTATTGCAGAGCAGAATTGCGGAATAACTCAATTCACATACATATAACAATGTGGAAACATGCGGCAGCCTGTTACAAGGCAGGTCAATCCTCAGAGTGGGAACAATGATGGGGAAAGAATGAGAGTTGATTTGACAAGCAATCTAGGAGAAGTACAATGCCTTTTATACAATATGAGCAATACCTAGGAGTAGAGTAAGGAGAATAATGTGAGTACATTAATAATAGCAAAACTGAGATTTTCTGTTATATGTATGTGGAATACATCATGATATGATCATGGAGATGGATGGGAATGCAAGGGAATCATTCTCTTGCAAAGGGAGAAGTGATTCATGGAGTGAGGGAGAGGTAGTTAGACATTGACACTACTATTGGTAGTACCCTCAACATGTTGAATATCCAATGTGACAGGTAGAAGCAGCATTGGTTTGCAAAGGTCACTTTGTGGAATGTCAGAGCAGTGTTGGGGATGTACCAAGGGGAGTGAACATCCTTGATACAGATAAAGGGCATATCTAAGTCAATATTAAAACTACAGAACTACCTATTCAATACCATAGCTTTATACCATGTGGTACATAAGGATTGCAAAGCAATACTAACTCCAAATAGACTAGCTTGTAGTGTAAAGAATGAAGGAGTGATATAAAAGGTATAGTACTTGATTGAATAATGATGTGCAGAGATCATGAAGGAACTCTTCTCAAAGGTGGGAATCAAATTGTGGGATCACAGAACATACAATCTGCATACATGTAACATGTTCAATAAGTAAGTGAAAACATACAAGACATTTGAGTATCCTGTTCTGAGTGAGCATTGAAAGGAGGAGGGAGAAGCCTGACACAGCCTGTCATATGGCTTCTGTTTAGTCCCTCATTTGTTCAGGCAATGAACATCTCGGGTTGGTTGAGTACACCTGATTTGAAGACTGAATAGAACTTCAATCAAATGGAGAGGTTGATTTTGAGAAATAAACAATGAGGCCCAGACAGTCAAAATATTACATTTAATGAATCAGTGAATTGGTAGAAAATTAGTAGTATAGTTAGCCATTTTGTGCTGAACATCTCACTGCAGAATAATCACTTGAGTAGAACAATCAATTCAAAATCACTCAAAACCCCTAAATCGGGGTCTTCATATTTTTCACAACTTTCCTCATTGTGTCGAGCATTGCCTGAGCAAAAACCAGGATATGTTGCATTTTGATCACAGCAGGGATCCAGCACAAGTCGGCTAACCATAGTATTAGCAACGTACACGAGCAGTCGGTGATTAAATGCAGTATGTTTGGCCTTCTTTGTATCAAGGTCGTCGAAGTCCTCGCGCGCGCCATATGCCCATCAAATAAGTTTGTCTACTTCCATCATGTCGAGGTCATCTGTCTCAGCGATGGATTGGGAAGCTCAATTCAAAGCGGATACTTCTACTTCAATACGATCTGGCAAGAACGGGAAGTCAAGAACTGGCGCGTTAGCATTGGATTCGGATAATGAAGACCAAGATATCACGATGGCGTCTGCCAGTGAATCTAACTCCGCTCGTGCTCGCCCGGTTTCAGTAGCTCCGGAACTCTATATCCAGGAGGACGAGAGTCCGCTTTCACAGCTTACGAAACACTGGATGAATGAAAGACATGCACCAGATATTTTGCCTGCTCAGGAAGAATTGCTTGCGTCTTTGTTGGATCATATCCGGAGACAGGCATGTATTTTTCGTTGAAATTCTTCTCAAATTCCACACTAACTACGCAAAAAACATGCTACTATCTAAAGTCTGATGCTGTCCAACTCTTGCGCGGAGAACCATCTGCCTCGGAGGAAGAACATATCCGCATTATGCTCGTGCAGATGGAGGTAGAGAGGGTCAAATTCATCGTTCGATCTTATGTTCGCACTCGATTATTCAAAGTGAGATTCGTTCGATCACCTCATTGTTGTTGAAAATATACAATTAGCTGACTGGTTTAGTTCTGTTAGATCGAGAAATTTGCACGGTTTATCATGACTGATGCTACCATTCAAACTAGAATAACAACTGCCGAACGAGCTCATGCTAGCAGACACGCCCACCTAACGGATCGCCATTTCCATAATTCTGTCCTTCAGAGTTTACCAGAAACCCAATCACATCTAGACGATACACCTATCTTTATGCCTCCCATGAGTTCGTCATTTTTGTCTTCTTAACTTGTCTCTCTCACCGTCTGGTTGTTCTTTCCTTTTCCTTCCTTCTCTCTCCTTTTCCTTATCTCTACTAGTAACTAAACCCGACGAGAGCCGGCCTGTGTTCGTCCATGCTCTCCGGGATTGTCCTCCTATTCGTTTTCATGAGTGAGTGTACTCTACTTCTTTGCATATTAATAATCTTCCCCCTCTTTCGGTAGGGACTTAACATTGGAAATGAAGCACGGCCATATATCGCTGATGCCCTTCTCTTTCATCGAACAGCTTCTGTTGCGGGGATACGTCGAATTGATTTAGATGGGCGCAAGTTGTCTCAAAAAAGTAAAATTACCGTCTTTGTATTTGTACTATATAGTGCTCTTGGTAATTGTATCCCTTGTGCTAACCCCAACCTGCGTGATCTTGTGAAGATCATTCTGTATGAATTAGTCCTAAGCCTGAGTATATATCATCAGGCATAACTAGTTCCCCCGATGAGTTTTCCTTGAACGAATACCGCAAATACATTCCTATCATCACCACAAAAGACAAACTTCTCAAGCAGCCCTTCCAAGATGGCCCGAGAAGACGATCTCAAACTTGAAGTCGTGGTCGAAATTTTACGCAATGCTGGGTCAACATCTCCTGGCCATTTGGACGTAGAGCTAATACTGCTCACATCCACAATCAGTGCATCGAAACTTTTCCCCGGTTCCAAAGACCCGATCTGGTGGTCCAGAACACACACCTCCGCGCCGCCCTTTGTGGCGAGGTAAAGCAGTGTCGCAAGAGGCAGCTGCCGGTTGGTGAATTTCCCTTCCTCAATAGGAGCGTTGGTGGGATTATTCTGCAAAGCGACGACAGTGGATGCTATACTGGCATTCCGCATGGCAACAAGCATCGAAGCAGAGAAACCTCCAGAGACATCTGTTCCTAGTCCGATCTGTGGGTATGAAAGATGAGACTCAAAAGACATTATAAGAGGGCAAGGACAGTTGACCTTCACACCGCGGTCTAAGTATTTCCCAATCGGCGCGATGCCACTCCTCAAGTTGAAATTACTAGTCGGGCAGTGACTAAGTCCGACTTCCCTCTCTTTCACCAGGTCAATTTCCTTCTCTTGCAACCAGATCGCATGCGCCAGAATCGTATTATTCCTTAACAGTCCGTACGAATCATATACTCCCGCATAATGTTCGCAATCTGGATACAGTTCCTTCGTGTATTCGACTTCTTTCATGTTTTCCGAGATGTGTGTTTGGATATGTAGGCGGGTATCCAGATGAACAAGGGTTTTGAGAGAGGATAAAAGTTCGTTTGTGCAGGAAATGGCAAAGCGGGGTGTGACGACCGGATAAATTAGTGGGTTACCTGGATTATTTGAAGGGCCTGGAGAAAGAGAGCGAACGTATGAGATGAATGCCTGGGTGTCGGATATGGAACGACTAGACGATGGTTCGATATAGTAGGACGGACAGTTGCGGTCCATATTGCATTTCTGAGGAGATAACGCGTCCATTCTATGAGCCTGTAGCTTATTCAAATAAGGAGTAAGCGTACGCCAATCAACGCTCGTTGGCCTGGACAGAGTTTGAGCTATGATCAGTAAATTTGTACTGAATTGTCGGAAAGCCCAAAATCACCCAATGAATGAACGATATCAGTCAAGACTTTGTTAGATTCAAGATGAAGTGTGCCGTAGTAGCAGCATGTCGTGGTCTTTTATATGTCGTCAATCGACTCGTATGAAGTGATGTTGAGCTCTACTCACTCCTGAAGCAATGAATTTCTTGATGATGGATGGATACACTTTTTTCGCAAAATCTACATCTTGGAAATTTGCTTCCATTGGAAAAGTAAAGTTCTCCAACCAGTCCAAAAGTTCGGACTGATATCCTCTGTAAGTGGTAATGGTTCACTAGTTGACTGAACCGTCAAAAAACCGACGTACGTTCCGGTATTGGGTACTTGAGGAGCATGCTAGTTAGACAGTCAGTCATCTGTAGCAACCAACCTGATCCAGTACAGAAGATTCCACCTACTGTGTGTGTATCAACAAAGCCAGGCATGATAAATTGTCCCTCTTGAAGCGGAACTATTGTTACATCTACATCGAACAGACCTTTTTGAAGCAACGTTTCCTGAATGGAGGAATCTTTAACATCGTGAATAATCCAGTCAATATTTCCGTGCGCATTAACAGCAATCAGGCAGCCTGTTATTGTTTCATAGGATGTAAGGGTAGTGGGATTGATGAGAGAACCATAGTATACAGTTATAGTGGGAGTGAACATCGAAGAGCTTGAAGTTTCATCCGGACCGGAACGCCGACGTATCTTTTCGTCCCACTTTCACTTTTCGAGTTTGATCAATGCACAATTAGCTCCTGGAAGAAAAAACCTGTACGCTTTTTCGAAACCCTCACTCGTAACGACAACAGAGCAGGGGCATTTCAAGCGTTACGCGTGCGATTCAGCGGGCTCCGGCTTCGAGTCATCATCTGATAAACGCAGGTCGAGTGCTGGTTTTCTGCTCAGATTTGACTTGCTGAAAATAATACGAATGTCAGCGACGCCACTGGCTCACTTTGAGCCTAACTGATCTTCACAAGTTGACAAAATCGAAAGTTCATACCTGCCGGGACAGTAGCTGTCGATAATCATTGTAAAATTCTATTTTGAAGGGAGTTGGCACGGAAGTCATACCATGCTCGACTTGGTACAATTGGTACCTTCCTTCAGTTGCTATGTACTTACTCGTTATTGACGCTTATTGATGCCCAGTTAATATTGCCTCCGCTTCGAGGTCTGTCCTTTCAACGGGCAGTTGATACCGTATCTGCATATGGCGGTGTTTCAACCAATGAACCATATTTTCAATCGTAGATGGTCAATATCAGACCATGGTTCAACGGATATTCAAACCTTTTCGCGAAGTCATATAAAAGGCAATCGCCATTGGTCAAAAGATTTTCCAGCCACCCGCTCTCCTCTTCTTCTCCTTTACATAACCGCTCGCTGTCCACGTCATGCTCTTTTGGTCCCTCTTCGGCTTTGCTTCCGTTGTGCTTGCTGCTCCTGCAGCCAGCGATCTCCAATGCTCACCCGCCGTCAATGGAATTTTGCAACTGGTGATGCTCGACAATCCCAGCATTACCCGCACTGGCGCCTCTCTCCATTCACCCGACTATGTTGTGAATGATGTAGAAGCCTATCTGTTGAAGATATTCAGTCCGACAAATGCTGAGGTTCGTTATGTATCTAGTCTGTTTCGAGGGGTGCAATAACTCCGAACTGATTTGGTTGAATGAACCTATACTGATGCTATTGCTATTGCTGCTCATCAGTTTGTTTTTAACACCTGCAATTCCAGTTTTATGGGATGGGCGCAATCCTATAGCGACACCGGCGTCACCTTCCTCTATGGTCAACTTCAGGATGTCAGTACTGGTCTTTGCGTGACCGCATCTCAGCTTGGCGGTAAGCAGTAGTACATTACCTTTGTTGAAAAATAAATCTGATCCATTCACGAACAGACTACGTTACCACAGAATTCTACGGTTCCGATTGCAGCGTCCTCGATGACGTCAGCCAGCTCCGCCAATTTTTCCGTATTGAAATTGAGCCGACAGCAACTGGAGAGACTGGTCGGGACCCTCTACCTTCTATCAGCTTTTTGGGTGTACCGCAATCCTCCGACCCCGATGGAGCAGAACGATACAGTTTCACGTATTCGGGAGATAATTTAGCAACCGGTGACAGTCTCCCGAACGTCGTTGCTTCAAACCCGAGGACGGATGATTCCGATCTTGGTTTCTATGCACCGCAATATTATTTCTGAACTAGTCTGGATGTGAATGGACGCAGTTATTGAAAATTATTGGTGGATCATTATTCACAGCATCGTTAAAATTCGATTTTCTTGATACAAACGAGGAAATACATATTGTAAGAGAAGGGAAAATATCAAGTAGTCAGGATACAACAAAAAAGTAGAAGCGGGGATGACATTGCACAGAGTAGTCCATGGGATTCCTACTTCACTTATCTCGGTTCAACTCGGCCTGCCGCGCTCGTAACTCATCGCGTCCCTAAGTAAAAAGTAGAGTTGAATAGGTTGGTGATGCATCATATCGACGAAGCAAGAAACCCACATGAACCTCCTGCTTTCCCACAGCCTCCAACACTTGCGGATCCGTAGGAACGTGAGGATCACGCGCGTGAAATGGAGCCATTTGTTCACTGTTGTTCAAGCCCATTCCTGTCCCGGGAGCTGGATTTTGAAGATCAGCGGGATTGTTTGTTTTCTGTTATGCCTAGGTTGAGTCAAGACAACAAGTGAAAGGAAGGTAGACCAACAGCAGGATGAGGTTGAATGGAAAATCTTTGTTCCTCTTGACCATTGTCCCCGCCGGACGTGGCCTTAGATTTCATCTTGTTAAATAGATTGGACATTGTGATGTGGGTGTAAGTAGATGTGGAGATGCGTTGGGTGTTTGCTTATATACATAGCAAGAAGTAGATCCGATAGATCAATAAGTATGACGCGCATTTCTGTAATCGTAGCGTAGTGGAAAACTGGAAAACTCCACAGTGGAGCGTACTAGGACCGGCCCGACCTCATCCGGCCGCTTTCGGGGCCTGCTCGAAGATTCGCACTTATCGGAACATCCACACTTTGAGTCTTCAAGGCTTCAAACTTCATCATTCTGCTTAGGCCATTACCCCGCAAGTATTGAAAGTGCCTATAATCAAGGCCGAGTCTCCTATGAATCGAAATTGGACACGCAGGGTTGCCTTTATGTTGCATTTCGATACGCAATATAGGCTGACTGGCTTCAAGCCGACCAGGAGGGGTTCAGTGAACTTTACTTTGTTCTGTTGGATTCCCATCTTATGCCAGCAAATATTGTAACTGGTGGTACACAAATACAGCTTTTCAACGCTATATATACCCGATTTGTTCAGAACCCGAGTGCTGGCCCTAGAGCTGTCTCACAATAACCGAGAGCTGCACCGCACTACCTCCCATACCCATAAAACCAGGGCACCTTATCTTCCTGGACAACATGACCCGTCCAATGTCATTAACGAGGATCTAGATGTTTTTTTGGGTATAAACCTGATGTAGACCTTTTGCCCGTAGAGTGACATTGATGTTGCAATCACTCATGACTGAGCCTCAGCAATCCAAGATGTGAGTATCTTTGTCCCGAGGTCACCGAGGTTATAGATGAAGACTTCCTGTACCAAGAAGGAGCAGAAATGCCAAACGATGAGGAACTAGTATGTCGTATCTGCGAAAGTCACGATCTTCTCATGTGTTTTTTTTGGCTCTTTAATTGTACTCATCGACCTTACTTTTAGTCTATGCTATTAGCAAAAAAAATCCATGTCTTCTAAGTATGGCATCTAATATCGAGCTACCAGGTACTCATAAGAAGGCATTCTGAATTCGATTTAGCTCGCTTTCTGTAAACGGTAGGGATGACGAGGAGACGCGTACACCGTCTTCGACGGTTCATCGGACTAACGGAGTTCCTCAGTTCCGTCTAGGCTCTTGTTGCAACTCGATAACAAAGCCTAAACAATTAATCGGTGTTACCCACTCAGGAGACGAAAGAATCGCACCCACTGAGGTGAGGTCTCGACGCATATTTAGACTAACAATGGGAAGAGCTCAAGCTATATCTTCCCCTCTTTTGAATCTTCCTCTTCCTCTATCGATTCTCTCACTGTCATGCTGGATTCTCTGACTCATATAGTTGTGCGCGCAAGGTCGTGGTTATTTGTAGTCCATCAGACCCAGACAGCGGAAATCATATATGTATCTAATGTCGAGAATGTTCGCAGAAATGCGAATATCCGACCAAAGTCTGGTCCCGCGTAGGACCCAAGCGTTCCTCCGACTCTAGTGCGGATACGCCATCTCGTTCAGATGACTGACATAATGCAAAGGGCAACGCTTCGTTCCCATCAAGTACTGAAAATGGCTTGTTCATGCTAAAGAACCCTTTACGCCTGTGATAACTGTCCGTCAAGCAGACATTGCCTGTCAAGAGAGTCTGAAGAGTCCCAAAAACAATGTTACAAAATTCAAGCATGTAGACAGCGTTGAATCTACTATACATCGATACCAATACAACGTACAATCATTTGAATTAGTCTCCGCACACAGGGTGCTCCAACTCCTTATCCTTGAACTCACCAAACTCCCACTTAAAACAATCTACACAATCAACTTCTTCCTTTGCCTCAGGTACCTGCCTTCTCCTCGCCTCTCCAAAATTCGTAACCTCTTCCTCCTGCTCCCACATCTCCATCAACCCAACCACCTCCCGAATCGGATGTTTCCGCAAATCGACTCTCCATCCAAGCTCAGTCACAGTATCAAACACGATGCTTTGGCCAAGATGACAATGAGTTTCGAGTGCGTATCCCGTTTGAGAGCAGGGTGAGAAGGGGCCAGTGCACGTTCCCTGTGTGCCAAAGTAAGATAGATACTTTCATGAGTACTGTGAACGAATTTGAACAGAGGATTCATCGAAGGTTGTTACCTGAGGTATAGGATCGGCAGTATGGTAGATATGTGTTGTTGGAGACAGACTAGGGAGTAATATCCTTTCTGGTATTATATCCAACTCGGGTGGTAATTGCTGTTCAGGTAGCGAAGTTGGGATAGGTAGTCTCAATCTCAACGCCGCGAGTCGTTCGCCGGGACTTTCAAACGCCACAGCTGGGAGACCAAATGTCGAACCAAGGAGGGAAGCGAGGGCGCCGCCGAGTGAGTGGCCTACGAGCCACAGGTTGGCGGCCGGATACAAGGCGAGGAGATCATTGACAAGGTTCTACAGAAGAGAGATGGCGACAAACGAGGTGAAAGGGATAGAGGAGGGGATGAGAACCAAAGCGATCAAACAACAAATCATTACACTCACCAATCCAACGGTGTAAAGCAAACTCTCCTCGACCAAGGCATTAGACAGACATGTGTTATCACATTTTTAACTACCAGAATAGCAGTCACATACTTGACGGAAGACCCAGGAAAAGTCTACCCGGGCGCAGCAGCAAGAGAAGAGTCTGTATATAGCGTATGAAGAAGTCAGCGGCACTGGAGAGCAGGACGAAGAAGGTAAGCTTGATAGTATTTGTGGCGCGTGCGGTAACCGGGTCCTCAAACTTACAGATTATCGTTGAATTTATCTTTCTTCGATGTTGGACCCTGCAGCGTTGTGCCTTTGATAGCGAGCACAATCGTCGAATTATCGGAAGAGAGGAATACGTGCCCCCGGAAACCGTCTTCTGCATCTTCGTAGCCAAAAGGGAAGCTCTGCATGAACGAGTATGGGTAAATGACATCGAGACGGCGTGGAGCGTCAACAGAACATAACGCACAACATTCCACGCCCTGTCTAACTCGTACCAATTCTTCTGAGTTGGTCCAAGAGCATACGCATTGCCACTCATCCTAGCCAGCTGGGCCAAAGTTTGAAGGTCTTGAACATCGGGACCATCGAGATAAATAATGTCCCAGTTGACGTTGACCCTGCCCGAATCGTGTTCCATAGTATGAACGTTCCTCTCATCAATCATAGTCTCCAACGTCCAAGTCTGTTCTTGAGTTCGGATTCTACCTTTCTCTCTATGGAAAGCTGTACGCCTTTCTTCGTGGAAAACATCTAGCGAGCGGGGCCTGTAGATTGCTGTCGGACGAGTCTTCAACTTCACATCTAGGTTTGACTTTGTCGGAGGTTGGGATGAGATACGGTTGAGTCGATTGTCGATTGTCGATTGTACGGGAGCTCGCTTGGACAACGATTCCGAATGTCCATATCTAGGTAAGAGCTCGTGCTGGTGAGTGAAGGATAGCTCGCCCGGCTTTAATTGGACGTTCGCAAGAGCGCTGACAAAAGGGTTATGAAGAATTAATAATAGGACAAAGAGGAATTGAGCTGGGACCAGTGGTTGGTCAAGCATCTCAAACTGACAGCCCACGTAAGCGCCATTCGGCTCATCACAAAATGTCGTTCCATTGACAATCATCTATATATTGAAACCGATTCTCCGAAGGGGATCAGATTGGTATCAGAGAGCAATGCCTCCAGGCTCCAGCTGACATCGAGTGACATCCTCCGTCGGACTACAGCCTATATATATCAAACTCCAAAGCCATGGGAGCAAGCAAGCGACTCTTGCCCCGTCTGTCAGAGCTGGTCTTTGCAGGTTCTCCAACGCCCACTAGCGCCCACTTCATAAGATCCAAAACGTCTCCCTACGTATAGTTGTACCGCTGCTGATACGAAGGAAGGGGATCTGTTTATTCCACGATGATCATCGTTAGACGTTATCGCCTCGCTGGTCGTATCATGTCCATTCCAAATTTTGTCGTTCTACTGCTATTGGCTTCGACACTCGTCAATTCTTGTGATGCCCGTCCTGTCCTTGACCGGTTTCAGAAATGGATAAAGTCGAAAGGGAAACAACGAGAAGATTCTTATGATCCAAACAAGGAGGTGCTAATTGGCTTTGCCTATTCAAAATATGTACGATTTCTATATCCTCTGTGATCCTGCTGACTTGCCACTGGCATGAGCACAGATTGGAGAATCAACGAAGTCAGACTTTTACCATACTCTTGACCTTCCTCGTGAAGAGCTCTTTGGAACTCGGAAGAAGCCCATAGATCCCATTGTTGTAGATTCAACTATATCCCTGCTCCAAAGAGGTGATTTTGAAGATGAACTTCCATACCCGTCTGATAGGGTGAGTTTCCGCGAATGCGAAGCTTCCTTTGCTGGAATCTAATTGACGAATGGGTTTGAAAACAAAAGGGGCGAACCAGAATGTTTCCATACGAGAAGGTAACAAGGGTCTACATCGCATCTCACTTCGTTATCATCTGCTAAAAGCTATTGTAGTGCTATATCACACTGGGGCAGAAGGAGTTGGACGGGCTCAAACCCAAAATTGTGAGTATCCCGAATCTAATCCAGCTAGAAATATATCATACCTCCACTTTCGGGCTCTACTCCCAGATATACAGCAGCCTCCCGTCATCGCTACCATCGTACAAGGAAGGAAGCACCAAATTACCGACGTACGAAGAATCTCATAAGCACCAAGACTCCCAGCAGGTCGTCACTGTCACGCAAGGAGAGCAAGGCCACCTCATCATGCACATTCCTTACAAAACCATCTGGCTTGGCTTGTATGAATCCTTGAAAGTTAGGTGTTACCCTTTAGTAGGTATGTACCGAGACCAATGTGCTGCATGATATTCTAACATCATTTGACATTGGGGCAGGCGCGAGCGCATATTTCCCAAGGGGTATCGAAGACGCTCGATGGGAAGATTGGAATATTCCGAATTTACCTGCTCCTGCCACTCACCATGGGGAAACGGGACATCAGAGCTTGAGCGTCCAGACGGGTCCTAAAGGTTCCAATTGAAGTTGTTTTTAATGGGTGCATAAATATATGGAGTTGCTTCCACGAAATACATGCCAAAAGTGAAACGCTGTTCCGAAATATTGGACTCGACTTCAATTTTCTGGAAGGATATAAGAATATGATAAATAATAAGGATAAGAATGAAAGTTTCTTTCATTACAACGCCCAGTTTATGGAAGATAATGGGGCAGTAAACCGGAATCTGGTCCGATTGTCAAAGACATATGCGCGCCCAGAAGGCTGATATAAAGAAATAAGCTCATGGCTGGTGCAGAAATTTTTTTCAGAGTATCCTCCCGGTATACAAATACTAGCAGCTATACACGAGAGTAATACCATCCCTGAAAGATGGAAAAAAAAATGAGTTGATCTTTTGAGCGTTGAAGAAAAAACATACACTCACCCATTATTTGACACCTCCAGCGACCGCCGCTCTTCTTCTCTTATTCCCTCTCCTAATTTCTCCCAGATCCGCTTCGATTTCCGATTCCTTCGACGCACTTAACATTGCCAAACTCTTCCCCAACCCTCCAATTGCCTGACTCTGATGTGTTCCACTACCTTTAGGTCTCCTCCTCCCTCCAGCCGTACTGGAACCCGCACCGGGGCCGCTGCCACCAGCACTTCCTCCGCCGGCCGTACCACCTAAAGCACCACTGCCTCCACTCCCGCCGCTTCCAGACAAGATAGTTGTAGCAGTGAGTGATAGTGGGAAAGGAGAAGGTATTTCGTCCACGGATAATGAGTGAGGGTTCAGGAATGGGCCAGAGGTAATTGGGAAGTTGCTTATCGCTCCTGGGTTACCTGGGTTGGGCAGAGCAAGATTTCCTGGTTGACTACCGAGCGGCGTCATCGGAGGGGGTGTGCCCATCTTATTCCGCAACTTTCTCGTGATATGTGGTCTATTCTGTGAATCGAGCGTTGCATCAGCCGAAGTCCCTTCACCCTCCTTGTCCTCTCTGGCCCTTTTCCTTCTTTCCTCGATCCCCTCTAAAAGTCGTTCTCTGACGCGATCCCGGCCTTTTTTCCACTCTTCTTCGACTTTGCGTTGTTCCTCGAGAAATGCTGTCTGTGCGCGGGTTAGAGAGTAGGATTCGGAGAGTTCATCTTGATATAAAAGGGCGGAACGCGAGAGAGTACAAGGAAGGAGACGGAGATTGTATGAAGGTACAAGGGATGGATTGGTAGAGAGGGAGACGGTAGTAGAGATTAAAGCGTTAATGTTCTCTGCGTAATGTCTGCTGCTGTGAAAACTGTCAGATTAAAATTTACCATTGGATTCAAAATGATTTACTCTTCTCTGCGTTCACTAATCTCTTTCCCGACTTTCCCAGAAAGATCTTTTCGTCTCTTCTCTTTTTTACCGTCGTCAAACGGTCCATGTACTTTGGACGAGGAGGGACCAGCAAAAGAGGACGATGCTGAGAGAGGAGCGTGGTTTATGTATGCGTAGTTCATCTTTGTTCGGCCGAGGAATGGTTGATAAGGAGGCGGAATTTGAAGATTTGAGTGCACATTCGTGTTTTGCCTGCCGTTATGCGGATAACGATTTCTTTCTTTTGTTCAGGGGAAATCGACAACCGTCTATTTTTCTAGTGTACGATAAGGCTCTAATGACTACCCCCACCATTGTACAAGATACTGACGCACTCCCATAGGCTGCACATCCACCAATTTGTTCAAATTCATAGGTCTTTTGATATCACTCTCTCCGTCGATAATCGCAATGAATGACTCTACAAAAAAATTGGCTCTCGCTTTTTCTGGAGCAGAGCTGATTCTCGCAACAAGCTCCTCCCGGGAGTTGTATTTGACATTAAATTCGGTACCTGCGAAAGGAGGCAATTATGTTGAGTAGTGGCAACGGCAACCCTCAACACGGATTAGTGACGAATGGTGGGGGGGGGGGGGCCCAACTCACCGCATACATCTTCACACAAACGAACAACCTCATTCATAGTCAATATCTCCCCAGCCATGTTATTGTATTCCTCCCAAGTATCAAGCTGGGTGGCTTCTGCAACGAATTTCCCTACGTCTTCCGCACGAGTGTACCAAATCTCCTTTTCTCCATCCCCAGGAATATCTGCTGACCGTTTCGACAGATCAAAGATATAGGGAAAGTGAGCCAGATGTCCATGAGCCTTGTGTCCTTCTGGTCTGGTGTTCCCATACCCAAGGTAGTTCATGAATATGCCACATTCGAAGAGGCTAAATTCGAAGGAGTCCGGACGTTCTTGTTTAACCTGTCGAAGGGACTGGATGATAGGCAGTTTGTTCTTATAGAGATTGACTGAAGCTGCGATTTGCTCTGATTCAACAGCGAATTCACTGGGAGCAAACCGTCGAAAGGATGGGACTGATAACGCCGCCCGGAGGAGGTTTTCCTGTGAGGTGATGTATACCAAGTCGGCAGGTTGACCAGCTAGAGTGGAAATGATTGTGTCGATCTGGAACTCATTCAAGACTTTCTGAATTGAAGATGGGTCTTGGTAATCAACAGGGATCACAGGTGCATTGACACCTGCATAAGAGATGTCTGGTGATTGCGAACGAGAGAGGACAATGATTTCGAAAGAGTGCCGATGTTTGGCCTCAAGAAGGCCTTCGACAATATGTCTTCCGATTTTACCAGTCCCACCTGCAACAGCGATACGTTGAGACCTCATAATTTTGTCCTGGATGGGTATGTGAAATGGCTGAAAGCTCAATTCTTTATATGCTTCCAGGTTGATGATTTGAAGGGACACTATGCGTAAGCGTTTGTAATTTTTACTTCCGAGTTCATTCCGGAATCCCTCGGACGGTTTTATTTTGTTTTGGGATGACAAAAACTTTGCAGAAAAACTAATGAGAAAATGAAAGAAGGGAGTGACTGAGAACTTGTATAGGAATGATAACGTTATTTTCAAA
Source organism: Lentinula boryana (assembly GCA_027886635.1). Taxonomy (NCBI): domain Eukaryota; kingdom Fungi; phylum Basidiomycota; class Agaricomycetes; order Agaricales; family Omphalotaceae; genus Lentinula; species Lentinula boryana. Next base: position 4,527 of record MU790726.1, on the reverse strand, counting down.
AAAAGAGTCTGATTGTTGAATGCAAATGGAAATGTTCAGGCTTGGAGCCCACCTTAGTATTGCAGCCATGTGTCTGAGCCTTGCTGGTCAGTCTTAGGTATCCTTTCCATTCTATATGAACAAGCCAGATGGACCGGGATGTCCCTTGATAGGACCAAATAGGGCACATCTCATCCCATTTGGGAGCTTGACAGTGCCTGGAACTTGAGTGCATGCCCATTATATGGCTTGGCATTGGAATTTGCTCAGATGAGCTAGGTACAATCAATGAACCCTCCCCAGATGTTATTGAGGGGTGAACCAGCATCATAGATAGCTGAAGCATCTTTGACAAACCAATACACCCACTTGAGCTGTGGGTTGTCTTCAACATCAAGTAGATGCTTCCACCCTCTCTGTCATCAAGAAATATATATTGTCAGTTTGTTGAGTACCTTGGAAATTGTGGCCTGAGAGTGGACAAGAAGTATCGCAAGGTGATATATTATCACTTGAGCCTTTGCAATTGTGTCATCAGAAGTGCGAGTGCAAACCTGTTAATCTTAATCTTATCTTATCACAAAAAATGTTTTTCTCTTTTATCTATTCTATTTTCGTTTCTATTTTCGGAGACAACGGCGACCATGGCGACATAAGGCACTTTTTTGTTTTTTTGGTGTTTCTGTACAAGTCCAAGAGAACAAGTCCAAGTTCGAGAGAAAGAGAAAGATAAAGACAAAGTTCAGGAGAGAAACCAAGTCCGAGAGAAAGTTGAAGAGAAAGAAAGATGTTGAGTTTGAGTTTGATGCCAATACGGTACCTCTGCAGGTGTGCCCACAATTTCTGCATACTGCTTTGAAACCTCCAAAGGATCATCCTCGCTTCCGGCCAAGAAGTAAAAGTCCAGAACGCCTCCAAGGACATTATATTCCAGGGTTGCGTTTCCATCCGTACTCTCCGTATCATTGATCTTGATGTCCATACCGTTCGAGTTGAGGAGGAAGACACCATGAGTTCCGGTGGTCCGATGGTCAAAGTAAATAGGATGATTGCTATACAAATTTGTACCAGTGGGAATCCCGTACGCATCTCGAGACCAGAGCGTACGTGTGGTGTTAAAGGTTGGAAGACGGAATGAGTCGCTATGGTCACCGAGTCCATAAATGTTGGCATTGCGAGGAAGAGCGGTTTTGACACAAAGATATTGCGGCTCAAAGATGAGAGGATGAGAGGCGGTTGTGAATAAAGTTTCGTTGGTTGAGGTACGATAGATCATGAAGGAGAAAGGGGATGTAGTGTAATTGAATTGAATGGCCGCAGAGCTTGTTGAGCTTTCGAGAGTACCATTCGGACATGGTAAGACAGATTGTGGAACCTTGTAGCAAGAACTATTCGCGTCTGTGATCTTGACATGAATACGATCCTCTGTTGTGAGATTGATTGAGCACAAGTTCCAAAGAATAAAACTTTGCGAAGACAGACAGACAAACCAGACTGGTATGTGACTGTTAAGTTGAGAATTTCCAAATTAGTCCCAAAGACATTGCATGCTGTACCAGCGAGATACAGATTTGTGGTGAAAGTTGCTCCTTGACTGACTGCGTTTGTGAGGTTGTATCCAGGACACGCATCGAGTATGGAAGGCTCAATCCATGTCGCGGAAGTCGAGGATGCGAAGGTGATTGCAAACAGGAAAGGGATGATCCTTATGCGAACCATGTTGGCTCAAGGATATCCTATAGTTCGTGCTTTATATCGGAAAATAGTAGTAGGGTCCGGTGACACATAAGGGTATGCCAAGGTCAGGCGATGCCATGGTGAAGTTGGCCCGTGCATATCCTTCTAACGTTCACATCTTGGATGTCCCTGCCAATCTCTTCTGAGTCTTCATGCCGAGTTTAGAGCTCTTCTTAGGTGATCTTGCACCGTATAATATGCACTCAGTGAAAGATCAGCAGTTTGATCCACATGTTACTGGCACTGCTGATCCTTCGTATATTGCCTATTCTTCCCGTCCTTCTCTAATCTTTGAATGTCACTGAAATGTAAGCTTGACTGAGCCAGCGATAAGATGAAGTCACACCTAACCTTTCGAAGAGACCCCAATAACGGATCATTGGGCTGTCAATGACACTGTGACAGACAAGAGACGTTGGAGGAGGAGGCCAAGCTTTAAAGTTGTATTTGAAGGCTATTGATCATCGTACGTGCGGCTTTTCCTTGTTTATGCATATTGGAGAGTCATGACGAAGGTCTTTTGTGCCTTGTAATAGATGGAAGACTTCTGGAATACCACCATGGCAGTGGATGTTTATGTGTTCAGTTCTGTCACAGGATACATTGACAAGCTCATTGCGATCGTTCGATTTGAATAACTCATTCATCCCGATTACTCTTGGATCACTTCGATTCATCACTATACCTTCTAAGACTCTACGGAACCTCACCGGCACAGTTTTAACAGTTAAGCTCAGAGTTATTAACGACTGCACTGTACCATTTAGACTCTTCTCAGGTGAGCCCTGTCGAACTCCTCATTGTTTTGTTTTATAGTCTTTGGGGAATGCCTATAGGTATGACTGACGTGTCCCAAATTGACGACCCCACAATACTTACTATTCACAGGTGAAATGTTCAACATCGAGAAACTGTCCGAGGTATGTGCAAAAATGGGACAATATACGTTTTTCTTCTCCTCCTGGCCACTTGCAATGTAAGTGTTCTGTTATGTGGTGGAAGATATCAGCGGTTGATTCTGGTGTCACACAGAATTGGCGGTTGCGCAAGTCCTCCCAATGCTGCTGTAGGAAATTCATCCCTTGCTTCGAATTTCGCTGTCCAACTCATGTGAACGACAGGCTTACTTCTGAGAGTCGTGAATTTTACTAGTACTACTTGCAGTGTAGTTACTTACTGTCAGTGAAAACCGTTTGAAGGCTTCTGGGGTGGGTGTTATGATCATGCGTATCGGTCGTACGCACCGCGCGTAGCGCTTCGCACCGACGCAGTCAACCGTATATGATCAAGTCCATCATTGATGCGATGCACCGATGATATGGATCAGGTAATCTACTTCCGTGATACTCATCCACCTATCCTCCTTATCCCGTCGTCCCTCCTTCGGACAGGCTATACACCATACCGCCTTCCTCTCCCCATTAGTCCACTGTCTTCCTATCCGCACTCGTTATCTCTACTTCCGATTTGTCGTAACTACTTTAGGATACTTTGTAGCAATACCGGAGATAACGAACTTAGTATATAAGACTTGCGGTCGTAGGTAGAAGCCTTAGTTTTAATATCGAATTGGTACGACCCCCCAGAATCATATAACACTTGCCCTCTTCACTTCTATACCTCGTTCGACCCCGTCGACCTTCAGTCGATACTATCTCGATCTCGAATGAACTTAACACGGACTGCGCAACGTAGCGAGGATACTGTTAATAACGGTATCAAAGGTCCACTTGACCCGCACGCTCCTAACAGTATATTAAAACTCTACTCTCTACACTGTTACTGATCCTTTTCATTCAAATCTAAATGGCCCCTCGAACTCGAAGCAATTGAAACACCAGTCCCGACCACGCTCAGGTAAATCCCGAAGGTAATCCGTTCGCAAACAACGCGCAATCCTTTGGACCCTACACCGCATCGTTATCCGCACTAGGCTCGCAACAAGCACGACACCCAGGTTTTGGCCCCATGACATCCGCGAGCGCTATGTCCTCAGTCTCGACACCCAACGTCATCGGCAGGAGCGACAACCCGAAGGGAGATTACGAAATCTTGTACACCGCAGATGGACAGGAGATCGTAGTCCAGACCCTGAAGAAGGATTGCGCTCCGATCCCTCGTATGGCGACAGTTCCAACCTCTACCGGAGTCGAAGACGCTTTAGACAACGACTTTCTTGACAATCGCGATGACACTCAACCGCCAAACAACCCCCCTGGGCCAAACAACCCCCCTGGGCCTGATGACTCTGACGACGACGACAACGATGATGGTGATAACCCCGGCGCACCTAGCGGTCCCGGAGGTCCCGGTGGACCTGGAGATGATGGTGGTGACGATGGTGACGGACCTGGGGGTCCCGGAGGACCGGGTGGTCCAGATGATCGAAGTAACGCTCGATCGCCGACCAATCCCGATGCATTAGGACAAATGACTCTCGCTACGTTCAGTTCTTTTAAAGAGTCTATTGATGGTCTGAAAGGCGTTTTAGCTGGTATGTCAACTAAGAAGACAGAACCAGGCAAGACTATCGTAAAGAACCCTGATGCATTCAATGGCTCCGAACCCAGGAAACTCAAGAACTTCTTGGTATCCTTATCCCTCATATTCCTCGACTGTCCCGAATACTTCACCAAGCAGCGAAAGATCAATTATACGATCTCGTACCTTAGCGGTACGGCTCGGGAATGGTTCGAACCCGACATCCTCGATCCCAATGTTACTGCTATGCCAACGTGGACCCATTCGTTCAAAGCTCTGGTCAAGGAGCTGCAGGACAATTTCGGTCTCTACGACGCGCAAGGCGACTCC
>MU790725.1:0-45306 GCA_027886635.1 Lentinula boryana | reverse complement strand
AATACCTGCTTTCGGATGGGGTTTCGTATCGTCTAAAGTTTGAGATGAAGTGTGATATTTGAGACTACATTCTGGGCTGGTTAAAAGCACATAATTCGGTCCAGATTCTGGCTACACTGGAAGCAGATATTTCATTCAAGTCGATAGTGCTCCCGTTACCAGAGATTTTATCCACAATTTCATCTGCCTTAAAACGTCATGTATTGACCAGTATTTCTGTTCAGTAGCTTATAGTGCCGATTCAAATAGTTCCTACTACCTTTTCAGTCCAATTAAAACTTATTGTTTCGCTCTCCTTTTCAACTAGAATGAATCGTGTGATAATTTATTAATTATCTACCGAAATTTCTACTCTACGAAAATTATACTAAACTTGGTGTGCTATTGAGCGCTGAGCTGATGCCGGATAAGTTTCCCAGTCACAGTCATTTTTTCATTTTTCATTTTTTCGTTTTTCGTTTTTTGGATCTCGATTCTCGACGACGTTTGAAAGTTCTGCATAACTCTCATCAGACTCACTGCCCCTGTCTGAGAACTCAGAATGGGGATAATACTAGTACTACAATTCCAAGAGAAATGACAAGCCCTCTCACTCAAGAGTCAACATCGATCATGTGCATGACTCCCGTTGCAGAGGGGTGCTTTGTTCTGTTTCCACTGTCTGGTGAAATCTTGTACGCTTTTTCGGGTTTTCGGATTTTTGGTTTGGACCCCTTGATGGGGGCGATGGGGCGATGGGGTTCTCCCTGTGATGTGATGTGATGCCCACAATGGCAATGAACGAACTCCTGAGTTGTTGTTGTTTTTGTGAACTTTGAAGGAGCAGTAGCAGCAGTAGTAGTAGTAGCAGTCCCAATCGCGGTTTACTCCCGAGTCCCGATGTCTCTTACCCCATTCTCTTACCAACTACGCTCACAACTCTCTTACCAACTCAGTCTCTCACAGACTCTCATAGAAGCATTGCTGACACTATTCTTCTTCCTCGCGTTTCCAAGTCCGTGCCTCTACCGAGCTTTTCCTCCTATTTCTCGTTCTCGTTCTCGTTCTCGTTTACTCCTCGGCCAACCGCGCTTCTCCTTCTCCCTGCTTCTCGTTCTCCTATCTCTCTCTCTTTCTCTCTCTCGCGCGCGCTAACCCAAGTTCAGGTCCCCGGTCGTACCAGCCGATACTTTACACCCTTGTTCGGTCCTCGGGATCTAGTTACTAGTTATTATGTGATATGTAAAAAGAAGCAAGTAAAAAAGGAGGATAGAAGGTTTTTCCCTATTTCGCAGCTAAAGCGTTAAAACCTCGGAGGAATCGGGGATAAGCAAATGCGTGGTAATGAAAAGGCGTGGTGTGAAAACGGCCTCTTCTAGCTTCTAGCTTCTGGCTTCTGGCTTCTAACTCGAGGGTTCTAAGTATGAATGAATAACGTGAGTGAGTGAGGAAGGCAAGAGGGGGGGGGAAACCTCGTGTAAACTTTGACAACTCATGGTGTTTGGCTTGCTTCTTTCAACTCGTCTTTTTCGTTCACTCACCTGAAGCTGAACTTGAACGACGAACGAGGAACGCAAGGATGAGACCCACGCTTTGGGTATTATCCCCCTTCGTATTCAAACTGTGTTATGGATCGCCTTATAACCCACTATTGACTTCCTACAACCTCAACACCAACCAAACCGCCACTTCACCTTTATACTACCACACCAACCGTTCCAACACCACCTACACCCCTTCTCCCCAAAACTGGCGTTCCCTACCCATCTACACCGTCCTCCTCGACAAACTATCCAACGGTGACCCCACCAACGATGATTTTTTCCAAACCCCCTTCGAATCCGACCCTGGGTCCCCCGGATCCAGCGGTGGCGGGACTCAATTGCGATTTGGTGGAGATATCAAGGGGTTGGGGGATGAGAGGGTGTTGGATTATTTGGAGGGGATGGGGGTTGGTGTGGTTTATGTTGCTGGGACGGTTTTTGTGAATGAGGTTTGGGAGGGGGATGGGTATTCGCCGTTGGATTTTTCGGTTATTGATCCGCATTGGGGGACGTGGGAGGATTGGGTGGAGGTTGTGGATAGGGTTCATGGGAGAGGGATGTATTTTATGGTGGATTTTACGGTTGGGACGATGAGTGATTTCAACCATTGTAACTCAGGAATGGCCAGCTCAAGGGGCACAAAAACTTGCTCAAAGGTACTTTCGAAGGTATAGAACAAGTCGGTACTACTTTCGGAAGTATGAATTGTAAAGTTCTTGTTTGGTGAACGATTTGAATTTTGAAATGATGGAATTCATGCAAATATTGCACAGAAAAGGCTTCGATATTTGATGATTTTTTGAACTTGATGGTTCTGAGCATAATACAGAGGCGAAAGGGATATATTTGCATAATTTAGAATAGCTATTGAGGTCATGGTTGAATGTCATGACCATGTAGAGCTCAATGTATAACATGATTGATGCCGTATAAGGTGCCGATCTTTAACTGTAATTGGTTATTCATTGTGTGCCTCCTTGACCTTTTTTCTCTCAGACTCGGCGTAGAGGGAAGCACTCTGATGGGATAAGTTATCATGACATGGAATCAAAGAGATTCTGCTTTGTACCCCCCCATGTAACGAATGTAGATGGGTTTTGTAGTGATTATGACTCGGAGACGACGGCGCGATGATATAGAAAGAACGGTTTTCAATGATGTATCTTGTCTAACCATGGCCATCTAGCCACGGGTGTTATGTACTTACTTTGAAGCAGAAGGTTTTAAGTACCTATTGAGCGCTGAGCTGATGCCGGATAAGTTTCCCAGTCACGTCATTTTTTCATTTTTCATTTAAGTTCGTTTTTTGGATCTCGACGACCGTTTGAAAGTTCTGCATAACTCTCATCAGACTCACTGCGGGCCCTGTCTGAGAATGGGGGATAATACTATAATACTACAATTCCAAGAGAAATGACAGCCCTCTCAACTCAACATCGATCATGTGCATGACTCCCCGTTGCAGAGGTTGTTCTGTTCCACTGTCTGGTGAAATCTTGTACATATGACGTTTCCCAAATTGAAGTCTTGCGTCAAATATTCACTATCACAATATCACTAGGTTGTTCAACGTGAATCCCGATTTTGGTGCTTCTGCCCGGGGGCACTGGACGTTTGGAATTGGATGGTCGAGTCAGGGCTAAAAAAAGCATACCCGGAATCCTTAGAGTAAATTGCTTTTTCCACCCCCACCAACCTGGGTGATAGCATAAGCGTACTATGTAGATGTTCTCGATTATCTCGTCACGCATAACTTACTCGACTTCTCGAATCCGCAGTTTAGAACTTGGGTGTAAAAAGCGGCAAAAACCCCATTTGATTGTTACAGGTCGAGTCGGAAGAGGTACCTACCATCGGGCGGAGGGGCTGGGAAAATTATCATAGTGACCCTAGACTGTTGGGAGGGGTTCGAAATCTTCATATGAAGGTGACGGAATAACAAAATTCTGTGGATTGAAGAAAACATTTCTGGAAGAGCCCGCTTGGAGATACGTACATCGCGAGCACGGAGAGGTATAGATAATAGGAGAAGGTATGTATATGTAAACGAGTGACAAGTGTTGTGGGCTCCCGGAAGCCCGCAGAAGGGCTTGAATATTTGAATCCTAGTGAAAGCTCAATTTGACGTAAGTATGCCTACTGTAGTTAAGCTGATGAAGCCGTCGAAGCTCTTAAATCCGCGGATGGTCGGGACTTGGGGATTAGAGGGATAAGAATAAGGACGGGGGTTCCCGAATCGAAGCAACGATACGATCTGAATTCCGAACGTGGTGTACATAGTAGAACGGCCTTCTAGGTTCCAACTCGAGAGTCGAGCGTGAGATTACTTACTTCTTACTCTCAGGAGGGGTTGAGGGGGAGTTGAGGGAAGAGATCGATGAGAAGGGGAGAGAGAGAGAGAGAGAGGGGGGGAAACCTCGTGTAAACTTTAAAAAAAAAGTTTGTGAACCTCATGGCCGAGTCGTTGGCTTGCTTCTTTTTTTTTTTGGAATCGTTCGTTGGACACACACACCGATGATAGGACCCAACTGCCTCTTGTCGTTGTCGTTGTTATTCCTCGTAAATACATTCGAATCGTGTTATGGATCCCCTTACAACCCACTATTGACTTCCTACAACCTCAACACCAACCAAACCGCCGACTCACCTTTATACTACCACACCAACCGTTCCAACACCACCTACACCCCCTCTCCCCAAAACTGGCGTTCCCTCCCAATCTACACCGTCCTCCTCGACAAACTATCCAACGGTGACCCCACCAACGATGATTTTTTCCAAACCCCCTTCGAATCCGACCCTGGGTCCCCTGGGTCCAGCGGTGGCGGGACTCAATTGCGATTTGGTGGAGATATCAAGGGGTTGGGGGATGAGAGGGTGTTGGATTATTTGGAGGGGATGGGGGTTGGTGTGGTTTATGTTGCTGGGACGGTTTTTGTGAATGAGGTTTGGGAGGGGGATGGGTATTCGCCGTTGGATTTTTCGGTTATTGATCCGCATTGGGGGACGTGGGAGGATTGGGTTGGGGTTGTGGATAGGGTTCATGGGAGAGGGATGTATTTTATGGTGGATTTTACGGTTGGGACGATGAGTGATTTGATTGGGTTTAAAGGGTGGGTTGGGGGGACTGGGAATGATGGTTTTTTATTGATTTTTTTTGGGGTAGGTTCCTCAATACGACCGCTCCGTTTAATCTAGATGAATACCCAGGAGAATATATTCATCCAGATTACATCCCTTGGAACTTTACAGAATATAAAGATTTCCAAATCGACAATACCCGAAACTCTTCTTGTGTTTTACCTCAATTCTGGAACGACGATGGGACGTTGCTCACTAACCTTTCCTCCCCTTCCTCTTCCCTACCTGGGTGTCTGGAATCCGACTTTGATCAATACGGATCCATCGAGGCTTTTGGTGTTTTTCCAGATTGGCAGAGACAGTTGTCCAAGTTTGCGGGAGTTCAGGATAGGTTGAGGGAATGGAAACCTGGGATGGTGGATAAGTTGATGAGGTTTAGTTGTATGGTTATTGAGGCGTTGGATATTGATGCGATTAGGGTTGATAAGGCTTTGCAAGTCACTGTTGATGCGTTGGCTGGATGGAGTGAGGGGACTAGACGATGTGCGGTTGGGGTTGGGAAGGGGAATTTTTATATTGCGGGGGAGGTTACTGGTGGGGATACGTTTGGGGCGTTGTATATTGGAAGAGGGAGGACACCGAGTATGAGGCCTCCGTCGATTGGTGTTGCTGGGAATTTGACTGGGGAAGAGGATGAGTATTATTTGAGAGGGAAAGGAGGGAATGCGTTGGATGGATGTGCGTTTCATTATTCGATTTATCGTTCGTTGACTTCGTTTTTAGGAATGGATGGGAACTTGTTGGATGCGTATGATTTAAGCAGTGACTCGTTCGTCACTGCTTGGAATGAGATGTTTGTTAATGATGATTTTGTTAATATGAATACAGGGGAGGTTGATCCGAGGCATATGTATGGCACGTCGAATTTCGATGTGTTTCGATGGCCGAGTCTTAGTGATGGAGTGAGGAGAGGGGGGTTGGGGAGTTTTGTTACTGGGTTGGTTATGCCTGGGTTGGTGATGTATTATTATGGAGAGGAACAGGAGTTTTATGTGTTTGATTCGACTGCGTCTAATTATCTTTATGGGAGACAGGCGATGACTGCGTCGTTGGCTTGGAAGATGCATGGATGCTATCATCTTGGATCACAGCAATATTTTAATATGCCACTATCCAAGGCGTTGTTGGGATGTGAGGATTCGGGAGTGGGGTATGATCATTTCGATCCGACCACGCCCACGAGGTTGTTGTTCACGAGGATTAATGAGTTGAGGGGGGTTTATGAGAGTTTGAGAGATGGGTTTGGGGTGACGGAGTTTGGGAGTTGGACGGAGGTTATTGAGAGACCTGGGAGTGGAGGTGTTGGTACGGAGGTTGGGTTGTGGAGTATTGTGAGAGAGGGGATGGATGGGGTACAGGTGATTAATGAGACGGTGTGGATGTTCATGACGAATGAGAATGTGACAAAGGAATATTCGTTTGATTGTACTTCAACCGAATGGATCAAATCTCCGTATCCTGTCACCACAACGAACACGACATTCATCCGAAATTTGTTATCACCATACGAAACCTACCCCCTTCTGCCCTCGCTCACCCCGTATTTCAACGACGGAAACGCACCGTATTTCGGGTGTTTGGAGAATATCACTATGGATCCGTATGGGTTCAAGGTTTTTGTTCTGCAGGAGGATTGGGTCGCGCCGAGGCCGGTGATTACGAGGTTTTGGCCGGGGCATGATGCGAGGGTGATGAGGAGTGGGAGTGGGAGTGGGAGTGGGAGTGGGAGTGGGAGTGGTGGGGAGGGAGGGGTGGAGGTTGCGGTGGGGTTTAGTGAGAGTATGGATTGTGGGAGTGTTACGGAGAGTGTGGGTGTCCGTATGGGTGTGGGGGTTGGGAATGTGAGTTGTGGGGTCGTAAACTTGGGGGAGAGTAATACCCCATTATCGGGTATACCCCAGACTATGTGGATATGGAACGCCACGCTTCATAATATCACCGATGGGGTTTTAGATATCTCTATAACCAATCCTCAATCCTCTGGAGGAGGGATAGGAACCGGGAGTACGGATCATTTTTTACTCCGGGTGGGGGAGAAGGGGAATGTGATGGTGTTTCCGGAGGATGATTATGATTTTGGGGGGCTTGTGGGGTTAGGGGAAGGGAGGTATGAGTACAGGCATGGGGCGGTTGGTGCGGATTTGTTGAGGTATTCGTTGGATTTTGGGATTAGTTGGTCCGAGTGGAGGGGTTGGGAGAATGTTACGGTGGTTGATGTGAGGGATGAGAGGGATAAGGGGGTTGAGTGGTTTTGGGAGGGGGTTCATCTTATGGTTCAATGTAAGAATCTCTTCATCTCTTTTTATTTATTCTAAAGGGGTTGTAGATTGGTCAAAAGAAACACTTTCATCAGCTACCATCGTTCATGCGGATTCAAGTGACTATACTGGTCCACCACGGAGACTTCCGGGGTTGTTGGCTAGAGGGGAGTTTAATGAGTGGGGAAACAATCTTGGGGTTAACAGTCGATTCACACTCGTTGATGGGTTTTGGAGACTTGGGTTGATGACTACCTGGCCTTCTTTTATTCAACTCTCTCCTTTCTCTTCCTCTTCCTCCTCCTCCTCTTCCTCCTCCCCCTCCTCCTCCTCGTCTCTCAGCACCTCCTACACCTACGGCGACACCGACTCCGACTCAATCCTCGACCGACTCCCACCCAACTCCGAGTCGCCTAATTATCTAAACATGTCTTCGCCTCCGTATCCTTTTCTTGGGTATCACATCCTCGTTGATGATCGGACGATGAAGTGGAGTTTGAGATTGAGGGGAAGGGCGGGGGTGAGTATGGGGGTGTATGTGTTGTTGGGGGTGTTACCGGTGGTTAGTGGGGTGGTGGCGGTGGGTGTGTTTGTGGGGTGTTTTTATGGGGTTGTGGAGAATAAGGTTGGGGTGAAGAGGAGGGGAAGGGGGAGGGGGAAGGGGAAGGGGACGGGGTATGCTTTGGGTTTGGGTTTAGGTTTAGCGTCGGGTTCGGGTTTGGATTCGAACTTGAGAGAAAAAAAGAAAAAAACGAGATTGAGAAAGAATAGAAACCGAACAATCATTGGATGGCCTGAATCCCCTACCAAACCCCACCGAACCGTCCTCATCGCCACTTTGGAATATGAGATCCTACCGTTTTCTCAGGTTAAAGTGAAGATTGGGGGGTTGGGTGTTATGGCGAGTTTGATGGGTAAATCAATGACGGATGTTTCTTTGATTTGGGTTGTGCCTAAAGTGAGTGGGGTGGTTTATCCATCGAACCTTGGGTATCCTATGGAACCTATCGAGGTTGTGTTATTTGGAGAGAGTTATTTGGTTGAAGTCGAGGTTTATGTTTATCAACATATAACCTACCTCCTTCTCTCTTCCCCCGTCTTTCTCGCCCAATCCAAATCCGATCCATACCCAGAACGAATGGATGATTTATCCTCTGCGATTTTTTATTCCACTTGGAATCAAGCGATTGCAGAGGTTATTAGGAGGTTCCCTCAGGTCGATGTGTATCATGTGAATGATTATCACGGTGCCCTCGCACCGTTGTATCTTTTACCCAAAATCATACCTATCTGCTTATCCCTCCATAACGCTGAATTCCAAGGACTCTGGCCGTTGAGGACCCCCGTGGAGATGGAAGAAGTGTGCGCGGCGTTTAATCTTTCGAAGGAGGTTTGTGTGAAGTATGTGCAGTTGGGGAATACGTTTAATCTGTTGCATGCCGCTGCGGAGTTTATTGGGAAACATCAACGAGGGGTTGGGTGTGCGGGTGTTTCGGAAAAGTATGGAAAGAGGAGTTGGGCGAGGTATCCGGCGCTTTGGACGTTGGGTGGGGTTGAGGCGTTGGCTAATCCTGATCCGAGTGATTTAGGGGAAGAGTTGGTGGTTGATGAAGATAGGGAGAAAGGGAGAGGGGAGATGAAGAGAAAGACCCAGGAATGGGCTGGGATTGAACAGAATCCGGATTCGAATCTGTTTGTTTTTGTGGGGAGGTGGTCGAAACAGAAAGGAGTTGATTTGATTGCGGATGTGATGCTTGGGTTGTTGGAGAAGAATGAATCGATTCAGGTTATAACAATTGGACCTATAATCGATCTTTATGGTCGATTAGCAGCTATCAAACTAGCTCATCTCCAAAATCTTTATCCTTCAAGGGTTTACTCCAAACCCGAATTCACCTCCCTCCCCCCCTACCTATTCTCCGGAGCCGATTTCGCTTTGATACCAAGCCGCGACGAGCCCTTCGGTCTCGTCGCCGTCGAATTCGGTCGAAAAGGCGCTTTAGGCGTGGGTAGTCGATTGGGTGGGTTAGGATTAATGCCTGGATGGTGGTATCCCGTTGAATCGAGTTCTACCGAGCATTTGATTTCGCAGTTGGGGAAGACGATTAAGGTTGCGTTGAGGTCGAGTGAGGGGGAGAGGAAGGGGATGAGGGAGAGGGGGGTGGTGCAGAGGTTTCCGGTTGTGGAGTGGAGGATGAGGATGGAGGGGTTTCATAGGAGGAGTGTGGGGGTTAGTAGGGAGGAGGCGGGGGTGATGGCTTGGAGGGAGAGTGATGGGTGGGGGGTTTATGAGTTGGGGGGAGGGGAGGTGGGGGGAGGGGAAGGGGAGGTGGGGGAGGGGGAAGAGGAAGAGGTGGATAGGGAGAGGAAAGAGGAGGAGATGGGACAGAGAACGAATGAACCGTTGGAGTTGTATAATGAATCTTCTCCACTGGACACTGATGATGATGAGGAGGACGAAGACGAAGACGCCGAGGACGACACCCGAGTCAACACTCCTCAAACCCAAGATGAATTCTTCCATTCATCAACAACTACAACGACATCGAACCCAGGTCTAACCCAAACACTTTCCTCGTTATCCCAGACTTTCCTTCGGCCTTCGGAGGATTATGTTAATTTTTTGGAACGGGTTAATAGGTTGGTGGCGAGGGATAGGAGGAGGGTGCCGGATCCGTTTCTTTTGGGGGGAGGGGAGAGGGAGGAGGGGGGAGGGGGAGGGGGAAGTGGGAGACCGGGGTTGGGTGGACATTCGAGGACGCCCTCGTCGGAATCGATTGTTTCGCTTGTGGAAACGAAGAGTGATTCACCGTTGAATAAGGCTATAGCTTCGGTTAGTGTTTCTCTGTCTTTCTCTTTTGATTTCGATTTCGATTTCGATTTCGATTTTGATTTATCTAATCTTAAACACCCTCTCTCCCTCTCTCCTCTTTCTCTCTCTCTCACTCACCCTCTCTCTCTCTTTCTCTCCCTCTAGTTCACAGACACCTCCGGGGAACTAACCTCTCAATATACCACTCTCCTTTCACATCTTACCCCTTCCAATTCTGAGAACGAGTTGAGTATTGAGAAATATCTGATGAAGAGCGAGAGGGAGTTTTTTAGAGAGGTGAGGAAGGAGAGGTTGAGTTGGGCTGGGGAGAGTTTGAAGGAGAGTTTGAAGGAGAGGAGGAGGAGTAGGAGTGAGAGGAGGAGTGAGAGGAGGATGTCTAAGGATTCTTCTGCTTCTGCTTCTGCTTCGTCGTCTGCTTCGTCGTTTTTTTGGGCGAGTAATGATTCGTTAGGGGGGAAATCGGGTTCGAGACCGTCTACGCCTGCGCTGTTTGGATATCAAGCTCAAGATCAAAACCAAGCTCAAAACCAAAATCAAAATCCGAACCAAAAATCAACATTGAACGAAGGAATCTCAATGAACCGTATTCAAATCGGATTATCCAGAGAAATCAAAGGTTGGCCTTTATACACCCTACTCATCGCCTTAGGCCAAGTCCTCTCCGCGACTTCCTTCCAAACCACACTCTTAACAGGCCAAAACACCCAATCCACGCCTCAATTATACATCCTCACTTCAACCTTTCTCCTTTCCTCTCTCTTCATATGGTACCCTCTCTCTAGACTCAAACCCGCGAGGTTCACATTGGCTTTCCCATGGATTTTCTTTGGTTTAGCGTTTTTTTTCGTGGGGTTACCCGAGCTCGGTGGTACCGGGGGTCGATTAAGACAAAACCATAAATTATTATCAGGTCTAGCCACTGGCTGCTACGCATTCGCATCATCAGCCGGTTTCGCCTTTTTTGCGTTGAATTTTGGTGAAGAAGCTGGGTCGGCTACGGAGGATTGGGTGTTTAGGTCTTCGGTTGTGCAGGGGACTCAGCAGGTGTGGGTAGCGGCGCTTTGGTATTGGGGGTATAGGTTGGATGATGTGGGTGCGGGGTATGTGGGTCCGTGGTGGGTGGTTTTGGTGGTTTGGCCGTTGGGGGTGGGGTGTTTGGGGGTTGGGGGGGTGTTGTTTTGGGGGTTGCCTGGTAGGTTTTTGGGTTTTTGATTTTTGGTGTTGGGTTTCTAGGGTTTTGGATTGATGTTTTTTGTAGAGTATTATCGTCAAACTCCACCACGAGTATCCAACTTTTTGACCACCTTGTTTCGTCGAAAACTGGTTATTTGGTTCTTGATATCGGAAATTTTGAGGGATTATTGGTTGAGTGGGGTGTGTGTTTTTCTTTTCTCTTCTTTCTCTTCTTTCTTTTTTTATTTATTCAACGACTTACCCTTACTGACTTACTTTGGTTTTACAGCCATACGGACTGAACTGGACTTATCTATGGAATATGAACGTTCCGAAACTTCATATTCTGTTCCTTATTATAGCGTTCTTCGTCGGTCTATGGGCACTTGTCCTGGCTTTCCTCACTCATCTCAGTAAAACCCATACATGGCTTCTACCCATCTTCGCAGTTGGATTAGGTGCACCAAGATGGTGTCAGGTATGGTTTCATGAGAAAATAAACGATGAACAAAGTAACTGACTAACTTTTTAAAGATGCTTTGGTCCACATCTTCAATAGGCACCTACCTCCCCTGGGGTGGTCCTTCCGGTCCCTACCTAGGAATAACCCTCTGGCTCTGGCTAGGAATCCTCGATTCCATCCAAGGCATCGGACTCGGCATGATCCTCCTCCAAACCCTTTCCAGACTCCACGTCCTCACCACCCTCGCCTTCTCACAAATCATCGGTTCGGCGGTAGTGATGATTGCGAGAGCGACGAGTCCTGATGGGTTGGGTCCGGGGTTTGGATCGGGGGCGGTGTTCCCGAATTTTGGGATGTGGGAACCTGGGGAGGGGATTGGGACAAGTGGGATTGGGGAAGGGGTGTTTTGGGTTGGGTTGGGATGTCAGCTGGGGATTGTGGTGGGGTATTTTTGGTTTTATAGGAAGGAGGAACTTGGTATGTGGTTTGGATTTTTTTTTCGGAAGTTTGACTGTTGACTCTTCTTGATGGGTTCGTAGCGCGACCTTGAGAACAGTACCTGTCTCTATCTGTATTTTGTCAATTTTTTTTCTTGGACTTTGGATGTTTGATTGGACTTTTTGAAGTCGGAGTATATTGGTAGTTAAAACTATCTGTCTCTATCTGTATTTTGTTATGTTTTTCTTGGACTTTGGACATTTTTTGGACATTTTGAAGTCGGAGTATTGGTACATAGATAGAACTAATCTAGGTGATATTCGAACATGACTTTGATTCAATGACGGAGTAGATCATCTGATCGCATGGCGTGGTCCAACAGGGGTCCACCTGATATTTCAATAGTCGACTCTTTTTCCCGCCGGCAGGGGCATGTTCAGAATACCCGAGCCTACTTGCCGGGATACTTGTGACCGATGTTGACTGTGCGTGTGCACACACAATTTGAGGATTAGCGATAAGCCAAATTAATAACTCATGTACTTTATCTGTATAGAATTTTGTGAACAGGTTAAAGATTTTATTCCAAGTTTTACGGAGAAATTCTGTTTGAATTATCGAGAAAAAGTGAGTTTCGTCATTTATTGAAGTTACTTAATTGAATTGAACCCTTCTCTCTCGATTGTTCCTGAGTGACCGAAACACGAAACTCTCTGCTTTCCATCTTTCTCGTCACCTCTCACTCTCACTCTCACTCTCACTCTCACCTTTTAGCCCACACGAGTCCTTTTCGATTCAGCTTTTCGGCAGATGGGATTAGAGTGTTGAGCTTCAAAGTTATAAACAAAAATATCAGTCGGAAGAAGAGCGAGTGGGAAGATCGTCCATCCTTCGAGTTCTCTTGAAAAAACTTTGAAAATGGACGATTCGATGCTGCCTTTACCGGCTACGGAGCCTTCATTATCACATTGGCCTCGCAGGGCTGGCCTCCTTTCCTTCCTTTCCACCCTCCTCTCCACCATCCGAACCAACCTCTCCGCAGGAACACCACCGTCCAGCTCAACATCTTGCGACGACCACCATGACTCACATCCCCAGCCTAATCTAGACTCACCAGAGCATGAAACAGTCGTTACTTCAGAAGAAGAAGACGGGTATATATCTAAAGTAGTCGTCGAGCAAAGCTGGGGCAGTGGAACTCGGAGTAAACAACCGACAAGTGATACTTCCGGCCCAGCTTCACACGACAATAAGGAATCTAAATCTGGCGAGATACCCCCAGTCCAGATCATGATGCAGTCGGACGAGCGAGAGGTGGACGTTGATGGAAAACATAGTGTTTATTTGGTCTGTCTACTTCGAATTTGGCTCAAAATCATACACTTTTTCTATCCTCGGCCGTTTGATGTTGGGAGCGAGAAGAGGTATGATGAAGATGATTGGTATTCGAAGAAGACTTTGGCACAATTGGCATCGATTTGGCTCATCATTAATCTTGCATTGGGATGTGTTTCTGTGCCGAGACCTTGGACGGTCATGGATTATATCTTCTACTCTGGGGTAATGCATTGCTCCCAACCCTTGTACTTCATGTCCGGTTCTTAACTCTTCTTCTTTGTAGATTGCACCCGCTTTTACACTTCCTATATTCGTCATGATCATGTACAACTGGCCGCGCGACCGACGAGTCATCTACCAGTTCTTTGTCACTTTCGCTTTGTGGATGTGGTATGTTAAATTCATCCGTACTCTCTATCTCTCTCTCTCTCCAGCTCTTGTTCGGGATTATTTAGGCCCTTCGATCTCGTCCTCAACATGCGCCTTTGTGGCTTTTACGATTCAAGCATCGCTATAATCCCCTGCAATGGAAAGGATTTCACGAATATATACTTTTTTGCTACTGCTATGCAGGCTATAGGGTTGTTTGGACTACGGCTGGATAGGTTGCCTGCAGCATTTGCTGCAGCGGCGTGGTTTGTTGTGTATGTGTTCATCTCGTTCTATTCGCTTCACGATTCAATCACTCATGGCTGCTTGAATCTATTCATATATCTTTTCGTCTTTGACTGTGTGACCTCCATCAACCTCGCGTTTTCCTTGCTCCCGCCTGTTGTTAGTTCCTGCGCGCTCATCATACCTGACCATACTGTGTGGTGGAGATGTACGTCGTATTTCTTCCCTATCGCTGTTACACTTCTAATCAAATCCAACGTGTATTTTTTTTCTTTAGCCGAAACGAATTTCGCTCTCTTCCACATCTGTAAGTGACCTTTTGCGTATTCCTTTACAGGGTTCAATTCTCATTGAGATGTTTATCCATATCTGACATAGTTTTGATATGGGTCCATGAACGCCGGGAAAGTGTACGTTCAACTACCCCCTTACTTCCATCCTGATATTGACAGTTTGAATGGTTGACATGATACACAGTCTGAACGGCGGCTATACGCTATGAAGGTCCAAGTCAAGATTCAATACAAGGCCTTACAACGTGCGCAAGAGGCTGAGCGAAGGATTTCCGAGTCCAAACACCGGTTGACGTCGTGAGTATATTGAATTACTTCCTTCTTCCTAGGCCCGCGTTCACTGTCAATGTTATGGATCAATACAATCCAATTGATGAATCCTATTTCTAGATACGTATTCCACGAAGTCCGAGTGCCGCTGAACTCTGCTCTCCTAGCTGCACAGAGTATGGAAGCTTCCGGAACAGTCCCCAAGGCCCTTGAAGTGGAGTTCGACGCGTTGATGGGTAGTCTGACTATGATGTCGCAAGGTGAGTAACCCTTGCGATACTAAATTAGACACGCTCCGTCTTTTTTTTCTCTCTCATTCCTTTTATTCAATCCTTATACTCGAGGCCTGAATCTTCGGAGTATCATTTATTCAATAACGCATCGATAAATTGATTCCCTAAATCTGACTAACCTTTCAACTCAGTGTTGAACGACGTTCTGGATTTCAATCGTCTGGATAGCGGTCAATTCGAGCTGGTTTCGAAGGTGTGTTTTATATATGTAAATTTCATCTGGTTCAGACTAGCTGATTTGAGGGTGCAACAGCCTTATGCCTTCCATCAAAGTGAGTAATCGGTTTCTGTTTTTTTTTTCAATCCTATATGCTTCCTACCTCTACGGGTCGGAAGATTAATGCCTGTTCACCACTCCGTAATACAGTCTGACCAAATCGTATCTCATGCAGCAATCCGCTCGTTATTTATCCCCCTTCAAATGGCTACTGCTCAAAAGGGCTTAACGCTACATACTCAACTTGATCCTGATATAGATAAGGTAGATTTCGGTGTCCTCTATGTGATCATTTTGAAGCGAATTTTTCTTCGGGGCTAGGTTGCCCGCCGAGCAGCATATCGTGCCATGGGCGAGCGTGAAGACGTCATAGAGCGGCATTTGAAAGAGCACCCAGACGTTGACGGAGTAGTTGTCGGTGACGAAGCGCGCTTCAGACAGATAATCACAAACTTTGCTAGGTATGTATCCTCTCCCATCGTTTCACCTCTAACTAGAATTACAACTTGTAGTAATGCGTGCAAATTTACGCCAGAAGGAGGTCTGGTAACCGTCAAGACTAAACTACTCACACCAAGCATCGATAGTCCAGCTACAACACAAACCGAGAAGAATGATCCTGCATCTCGCGAGAAATTATCGGCTTCAAGATTGGCTCAACACGATTATGATCATGCAAATGATGATAATGAGACTATTGTTGTGAGAGTGGAAGTGTCGGATACAGGGTGTGGGATTGAGAAGTCAGAGCTTGTAGGATCCAAGCTTTTCTGTGAGTTCCGTCAGTCTTCTTTTTGCCTCTTATGCTACATGCCTCTTTTCCAGCTGCATTCAATCAAACGGAACGTGGAAAGCAACAAGGTGGAAAGGGAACCGGTCTTGGTCTTGCCCTCGTTCGCAACATCGTAAAACTTAGCGGAGGTCGCCTTGGCGTGAAATCTCAATTCAATCAAGGATCAACGTTTTGGGTTGAAATTCCTCTTAGTGTGGGTCGGAAAGCGCTGATTCCCTCACCGGGGATAAATGTCATTTCCAGAGCAGACACTCAGAGGTCGGACGGCTCGATGGGCTCGGATGTTGCCAAGGTCCGGGCAGCCGCGGTGCAGAGGGAGTCAAACGATGGCGAAGATGAGGGCAAAGAACATTTGTCAAGGGATCCATGTCTAGTTCAGTTAACGACGAACAATACTCTGGTAAAAGTGGTCGATGCGGCTGCGTTAAAGGCGTCAGAAATGTCTTCAGTGATGAGGAGCTCACAACTAATGCACAGCACGATCATGGAGCAAAGTATGTTCCTACCAGTCTCCATGGATTGTATGATACCAATTGTTCATTTGCGTAAATTTTACAGACGGCCGAGTTGATCTTGTCGTTGACTCTCAAACGCCGAGTGTTTCATTAGCTTCCATTCGTGCCTCACCTTCAATGATGAGCGGAGCACCAACACCCAATACTACGGATCTTTCTTTCTCATTCCACTCCTTACATTCCAAGGGCACACCGCAAAGCGAAAAATCGCAGAATTTATCGATACGAAGTGGTTCTGCCATGGGTATTGCGACCGGGCCTTCAGTGGGAGATCAAATTGGTGCAACAAGTACTGGCGAGGATCAAGAAGAAGGAAATCAACGAAAGCTGCCTTCATCTTCAATAAATTCGGGAGCAACAACCGCACGACCCCCTGCATCGCTTAATTCTGAAACAAACACAGATCATCCTCCATCTATACCAGATGAGGAACTCTATAACTCCAAGACTACCGCTCCACCTCACCACACAGCTCAACGACCAACATACATTCCCATGCCTGCTGCACTTCAATTCGAACTGCAACCCGAAACTTCACTATCCACCTCTATGCCTCCTGCTGCTTCGAGCCATCCTGCTCCTGTTGCATCCCCATTAACCCTCTTTGATAATTCCTTTTCCCGGTCGAACGGCTATAACGCCAACGTCTATGACTTTGGTGTCACTAATGTCAGCTTCACCAAGAATGCTCATCCTCATCATACCAAGAGTGATTCCGAATTGGATTTCAGTCCTGGTCTATCGGTCCTTGTTGTCGATGACGATGGGATTACTAGGATGATGATGGAGCGGTTGTTGAGGAGACAGGGATGCGAAGTGACGACCGCAGAGAATGGGAGAGTGGCTTTGGAGCTGATATTAGGTGATCAGTGGGATCTAAATATGTTGGAGGTTGAAGACGTCGTAGATTCAGTAACAGGGTCAAAAGCAGGTGATAGGGAAAGCGGGTCAAGCGCAAGCTCAAAGTCGCATTCGCGGCCAATAAGCCTTTCGGAAAACAATATTCTGGATCTGGCTGCAAGCGGATCAGTCTCACAGTCGATGCCTACTGAGAATCCTGGTGCCAATGTTCGCACCATTTCGCAAGGATCTGATCAGTCGCAGCCACATGAGTTGTCTAGATTTGCTGTCGTGTTTCTGGATAACTCGATGCCGGTGCTGAGTGGGTTGAAGACGATAGAAATCTTGAGAAGATTGAGGAGGAGGGATTTTATTGTTGGTTTGACTGGTGGGTAACTTTTATCATTGCTGAGACTTGAAATAGCACTTCATACTTTCTACGTAGGCAATGCGCTCCTGACAGACCAAGATGAATATTTACAAGCGGGTGTGGATATGTGAGCTCCCTTACCATAACTTCTAGGCCTTCCATACTCAATCCTGACATGTGGCTGTATCATTAGCGTTTTAACAAAACCCGTTATGCAAAACAAGCTAGTATACGTCTTGAAAGAAGCAGATGCCCGACGTCAACATCAGCTCTCTCTACTTCAAAATGCAGGATGAATGTCATGCACTTCTACGTTTAATGCTTCCTTTCAACTCGCCATGTCTAAGGTTTATGTAGCTTAGAATATGGATCATCATAATTGTCGCGTTCACATCTCCGTACGGGTGTAAAAACTGCTCACCGACATGTTCTTCTTCATATTCTCTCACGTCTTCATTTATTCCATCTTTACATATAAATATTCTTTCAAGCTGTTCATATCATCTGGCTTTCGTATCATCACTCTTGCATGTACCAGCTATTACCAGCTAATTTGTACCATCTTCCGTCTTTAGTTCCGGGTAGAGTAGTTGTGGAATCAGCCTAGTCACTAGTCACTAGTTGCAAGGAGCTGCTGTTCTCTCTATTTCTTCCTTGGTGGCAGTGTGATTTTTATCCAGCAAGAAGCCTCCTCGTCCTCTTTGTACTTGCGTCGAACCTTTTGCCGCCATTGACTTTTCTTCTGATGGCGTATCCATCTTCATTCTAGGGATCGGCGGTTGTGCAATAAACCTCCCTTCTTTCCTTGTGTCTCGATATTGATTAGGGCGTCGAATTTTCTTCCTAGGCTCATTGTGCTTATGAGACAGCGGATAGCCCAAGCCGCTGACTGGTAAACTCTGAGGTCATGCCGTGGTACGGTGTGTCTTTCTACCATTCTACGCAGCTCCTGCTCAGGGCTCATTTAAATGTCCGTCAGAAACTTCTTTGATGCCTCTACAAGCAAAAATCGTTATCAGCTCTCAGTCAGTTAATAAATTCGGGCCATTTGACAGAACGTTTCTGACAATTTTTTGCAGATTTCCATCATCGAAGCATATGTGCTATCTTTCTTATTCAGCGTTCATGGTCTTCCTTTCATTTTTTTTTCCAGCTATCACATGTGATATAAACAGCTGTTTTTCGTATAAGAAGCTGCCAACGATACGCAAGTTGTAATTCCCAACTTTTCTCTCTACTCTACATGGCCATAAACTCATCTGTTATCCAGCTTGCAATCTTCATTACTCTAGCTGGCGTCGCGTTGTGGCGGTTCTTGCACGGAAAAACGGGCGCTTCGTCGGGACTCAATAATATCCCTGGTCCTCCTTGTCCTTCGTGGTTTAAAGGTAAATGAAAAATGACCTGTAAATTGCGCCAATCCCTCGATTTGCGCTTCATAGGAAATTTCCAGCAAGTGTTCAACCCCAATGCTTGGGAGTTCCATGAATACCTTGCCAAGAAATGTAAGCTGAGAACTTTACGCACGACTTGGACGAGGCTCGAATTTTCTTCATCCAGATGGCAGCAGTGCGCGCCTTCACGGCCCTTACGGGGTGGGGAACACATTTCAATTTCTCTGCTCAATCCTTGGCTAAAATGCTGGATATTGTCAGACAAATACGCTGTATACCTTCGATTCGAAAGCTATGCATACGGTCCTAGTCAAGGCATGTTATGCCACCACCTCATGTTTGACTAAATCCTGATCTATGACTTCCTTGTCCGTGCTTGAAGGACCAGGATGTGTTTGAAGAAGATGACGGATTTATCAAGTCCGTGACCTTGGAATTCTAAATACTGTTTCTCGGCCTCATTAATTTACAGAGGGAACCTTCTGATTTTTGGAGACGGGCTACTTGGTACCTTAGGCATGTCTTATCATCAAGATTCAGCAGTATCGCTTAATTTGACGCTTCAAAGGACACCGTCATCGAAAACAGCGAAAAATGCTACAGCCTGTCTTCTCTGCGGCTCATATGAAGGAAATGGGTATGGTCATTCCCCACTGGAAAACCATTATTCTAACATGCTTTCCCCCAGTCCCCTCCTTTTTCGAGGTTTCTCACAAGGTAGCACAACAAGTTTACTGCGGTGGATTTTCATTTATTCTGTTGAAAATTTAGCTGGAAAATGCGCTCAAAAATCAGCTACTAAATAAACTGCCGACTACTAAAGAGGAAGGTGTACATTTTTGGTTCAGATTGAATCAATATTGAATATGCGGTTGAGCAGGTCGATATCTTGTCCTGGATGGGCCGTACTGCCTTAGAGTTGATGGGACAGGCCGGCTTAGGCTATTCCTTCGATCCTCTAACCGACGAAGATTCTGCACATCCTTACAGCAAAGTGATCAAAGAGCTACTGTGAGTTCGCTTTGGTTCATTCCACATAACACAATCTGATGCAAAACGGTTCCAGTCCGACTTTGACACGCCTGCAATTCTGGCAATTCAATGTACTTCCCTACGTTTCCTGGATTGGAACTCCAGCTTTTCGTCGTTCTATAGTCAATCGTCTGCCTTGGAGGGACCTTCATCACTTGCGAGACATGATCGATTATATGTACAGAATTGCACAGGTGATCTACGAGAGCAAGAAGCGAGCATTAGAAATGGGCGACCAGGCGATTGCCCTGCAGATTGGAAGAGGAAAGGATTTGATCAACATTCTGAGTGAGTTCTTTTCCATTGGCTGTCATATCTCATATCGATATTGAAGCCTCTATAGTGAAGGAAAACATGAAAGCCTCTGAAGAAGATCGCTTGGAGGACACAGAAGTTATTTCTCAGGTGATTTCAGATTTTGATCTTTTCTACACTTTCTTCAATTTACAGTGCGTTGTACTGTCAGATGAAGTAAGACGCACATTTCTATGCTCAGAAACTCCAGCTCAAAATCTGTAGTACCCTGATTTTCGCCGCCATGGACACAACCTCAGTGAGTCTCATAATGAATGACTCCTCCCACTATACTTCTTCGAGTTAAGCTTTTCTCAGAGTGCTATGGCCCGTTTGCTTCAACTCCTCGCGCAGCATCCCAATGCACAGGGGAAGCTCCGCCAAGAGCTGATTGAGGCAAAGCGCCAGAATGATGGACATGATTTCTCTTATGAGGAGCTGATTGCCTTGCCGTACCTCGATGCTGTCTGCCGGGAAACCCTTCGTCTGTCAGTCTTACCTTTTTGGTTCGTTCAAGCTTTTCTGAACCATGTCCACATAATCAGGTATGCCCCCGCGTCAATTGTCACTCGAAGGTAAGGGTTTTTGTGGTAGTGTTTAGACATCTAGGTACAAATATTCAGTTTTACCAATGGCAGAACGCGTCAAGATACTGTTATACCTCTTCATCAACCAATCACAGGATTAGATGGTACCGAAATGTATGAGGTGGCTATTCCGAAGAATACCTCGGTCATCGTGTCTATATCCAATGCAAATAGGAATTCTGAACTATGGGGTGAAGGTAAGAGCTAGGTCCCTTTCAATGGAATGTGGCGACGACTTATGCGCATTCAGATGCTGACGAATGGAAACCTGAAAGATGGCTTTCTCCGCTACCAAAGGCACTCGTTGATGCTCGGATACCCGGAGTTTATTCCCATTTGTGAGTCATTTTCTAGTTGAAAGAGATGAACTCGTTCATGTTCTCTGCTAGGATGACCTTTATCGGGGGAGGGCGCTCCTGCATGTGAGTATTATCCCAAGGGTGCTCGGTCCATGAATTTGACGTCTTCATTCCTCAGTGGGTTTAAGTTTTCACAATTAGAGATGAGTAAGTTCATCACAAACTTCTATCTTCTAAGAGCTTACTGATTCGCTCACAGAGGTTGTCATCTCCACTTTACTGGAAAAATTTCAATTCTATCCTTCGGCCAAAGAAGTAGAAATTTTCTGGCAAATGAACGGTGTCACTGCCCCCGTTGTTGGCAAAGATATTCATCCTCAGTTACCCATAGGTATCAGTCTGGTGGATCGAAATAGTGTAATAACTAGTTTTGAGTAAAGTCTACAATTTATCACAAGTTCGAATCATGATCATCTCCGTGTACAATGAAACCTTAATAAGGTCGAGGTAGTATGAGCAGAAGTGTGAGAGTTGGCTGCCAATCCGCTACCACCATCATCGATTAGATGTTCAAGATAAATCTGAACTCAAATTACTTATATAGATGGGACTTAAGAACACACGTGAAGTGCTCTACATATATTCTCTACTCACTCCTGGAAGGGAAAATGATAAATTTGACCCATACGGTGACCTATTACGGAGACCGATTCATTCTCATAAACAACCTGGCCCAGGTAGTCCTAGAGGTACACAACCAATCTGAAATCGAGTCCTCCGAGTCCACACCGACTGAATATCAGCCAGCTGTCAGGAGTTATTAGCTATCGGACTCCGCTAGCTACTACACGCGGACCACGGCCAGAGATGACGTTTTTACCCGGGCAAGAAAGAACCATATCCATTCAGAGAAGAATTTAAATCAAAATCAACGATACCGTTCCATCCGATAAATACATGTTGGTCTTGGTGAAGCTTGAATTTTCCGACTCTTACGCCTCGTTCTCCTGATCAATTTTGAAGGTCGATTTGATCGCTTTGAGGAATTTTTATGAGTATTTCAATTCAAAACCTACTTGCTTATCATGAGGGTTTGAATGTCTGGGACTCAGTCAATGGGTAATTGAACCACGCTGCAGTAGATTTTTCTCTTCATATTACATATGGACTGCTAGGCCGTGGTATATGCTCTTACATAGACTTGGAAACATTCAGTATTTTGCTGTCATTCGGTAGCAGAAATGCCCCGACCAATTGATTTCGTACCACTTTTTCTACTAACCATGTATGCTGAAATATTCACGACAGTTGTGCTATTTTTTTGCCACAGTTCCCAACCACTGTCAAATGTTATCCGAGTCTTAGCAGGAATTTTATAAAGAGGAGCTGAGCTTATGAAGTACATCCGTAGAAACCAAGAGCCCAAAATTGGTGCACTATCCATTGGAAGATGAACAAAACAACATCCAAGCACAGTCGAACGTGTTGACTCTGTGACTCAGTTCCAAAACCTTGTTTTTGTTCGGTCATTCATTGACGCGAGCAATAAAATCTTTTGAAAATCTCAGAAAATCCGGATTGAAGGATAGAGAATCTAGCTGCGGACTCAGATTTATACAAATCGAAGTTTTTGTAAAGTAACCAGCAATTTCTTCAAAGATTTCAAAGCCGTAACATAAAGCGGATCCAAATCTACGTTTTGCGGGTTCTTGAGATGTATAAATATGCATGACTGTGCTATCTCCCTTGCCCTGCTAAACTTATCTACCACGCCGGCTTCCAGACGATGGCTTCAAAACGACAGCGAGAGGCCAATTGGATACGACTATGTCAGATGGCTTTCTCATTCTTTGTGTATGCACAGGCAGGGATGAGTGATGGGTCTCTGGGTGGTCCGTCCAATCTACAACCTTGGATGATCTCTCCACTAGTAACCACCGTCTCACAGCTCAGCTTGACTCATTACAATCCCATTATGGTCTAACATTTTCTGTGGTGTCATTGATATTTCTCGTCAATGCTGCAGGTAGTACTTGGAAGCAGTTGACGTTAGACAGACTGATGAAGATGCCATAGGTTGGTTAATAGCAAGCTTTCTCAACATCTACCTTCAACGTCATCTTGATTTCTGGAAGACGCTTGTTGTAAGTCACAAGTGCATCAGGAAAAGGGGGGAAAAACTTTCAGGCACTTTTCGCCGGTTGTACAAGCTTGTACAACCCTAAAAAGGCCGAAAGTCTGCAACCAAACAAGCTAGGTCGATTTTCGCGCAAGTTTCGGTTTTTCTTTCTTTTTTTCTATATCCACAACCTTGCAAGCGTTGCAAGTCTTCATGCATGTATGAGATATAGATGTTTTGTAGCGAATATATTGACAGTTGAATGAATACGAAGAATTAAATAGTCAAGAAATCACAGGTATATCATCCTGAGGAGTGGTGAGAGGCAGGCTACGACGGACTAGGGGGAGTCTGCGATAGGGACGATGGTCAATAACCCTGTCAATGTCATCAAGAGAAGCGCCGTTGCTGAAGGACAACGGCGCTGAGATGATCATCGCAACCTTCCTGCACACCCTAACTAGACTCCTCTGGGCGTCCTCAAGCCTTGTGACTTCCTCCTTCAGGTCATTCTCCCTCCCTTCACATTCCTTGATCCTCTCCGATTCCATAGCCGACTTCTCCCTCCAGCCCTTCATCTCTGCTTCCACCTGCTTCAAATCGGACGCCAGTTGATCCCGCTCGTTGGTGATCTTCTGCCACTCGGTTTCCATGCGTAGGATGTATCGATCTTTTTGGACACTCGCAATCTCGAGATTTTGGACCTTGCTCTCAAGTTGTTGAATTTCGGCCTTTAACGTCTTGAATGTCACTTTGTGAACTTGGATAAAAATTTTATAATGAGCCTTTTGCACTGCAAGTACTAAGAGATCTACTTACCTGGAGTACGCGAAGATGATGGTGAAGGCTTTGAAGGGCTAAGGCCAGGGCCAAATGTTGCCTCGGCCCACTGTTGAGAATCTAGGTTTAGATTCTCCTTGAATTCCCTGTATACAGTAGCGTAAGGCTGAGATCGAGAAAATTTAACATGAGACTCACAAACTTGTTTTCTCGCCAGACGCTATTGCGGACAGGCGTTTTTGTGTTTTCTGATCAGCCGACTGCCAAGCCTCTATTTCCTCCTCTGAGTCTGAAACGAAGATGGGTGATGAGCGTAAAGTCTTGGGGATAGGCAGTTCCTTTTTCATGGTGGAAGGAAGAAAAGGTTCAAATTTGCACAGCATGGCCGCCACCTTCCTAGATGTTCCGAAGATACTCACAACTTTTATGCCATGTATGAATTGTGTTATATTGTGTGTATACGAAGAAAAAACTATTGTAGCAGATATATCTAATTTTCTGTATGTTCTGGAGGCGGCGGACTACTGGCATCATAAGCAACAGCACGACGGCGATGAATTGAATGGGGCTTGATAATCTCAATGGGTTCGACTTCGTTGGCTCCACAAGCTGCGACAATTTGAATCCAACGGGTTGGCTGGGTGCTCTTGGCCGTCTCCATGTACTCGACAACCAGCGAGTTGACCTCGCTCTGTGTGAACCATGACTGCTTCTCTGCCTTTGTGGATAAACCGTTAACGGAAAAGAATGTGAATGACTTTTCAAGCTAAAGAGCAAATATTAGTGAAAAGATCAAAAAAGAATCAGAATCACGCACCCCTGCCGCTACCAGTGCCAACAACCCCTTGGGAACTTCTGCATTTTGATTGTGTGCAACGTATAGTTTGACATGAGGTCGTATGACAGCAATGATGTGAGGACTGAGCCAACATCCGCGAGGTTTCTAGACCCATAAGTTGATTAGGATGAAGAACAAATTCGTTGGATCACGCACCTTCCAGCCAGGTTGGCCATTTTCTATCCCTTCAGGTGTCGGCTCCGAGAAAAGTAGTGGGCCATCGCCACTCAGAACCCAGTTACAGTAATTGACGATTTGTTGTTGGCTGGTGAAATTGGTGTTTGTCGCGAAAAACGACTCCACATGTTTGTAGCATTCATTCCCAATGCGGCTACGTTTTTCATTACAGCGATTATATGCCTATTAGAATAATAATTCAGGACAGTAATGAAGATAGGAAAAAGAAATAGCGTACCATTTCAACGTAGCTACTATTTTTCATCGTAACAAAGGTATTACCAGGCCAGATCTTTTTGGCGAGCTCTGTGAGAATACCAATAAAATCACTACTTTTTGAAAAGTGCTCGAAAGGCTTTTCGGATGAGAAGAGAGTGGAATAGAGCTGTGGAAGAGCCTTGGTTGCCCAGTCGGCCTGCATAAAATCTGGCAGTGCTTTCAAGTTTGTCGGAGTAGGTGTCTTTCCAAGAGAACTGGTGGAGGTATCACTAGAAGGAGCCGGGGTAAGGTCGAGAAGTGTTGGTTCATTCTTTATGGCCTTGGCATTCTTGTTCATGGGTGTTTTCGCTGTCACCGGTACTCCTTGGTCTTTCTTTTGCTTCCTGACCTGGGGCGTTCTGGTGACAACCGGTTTAGATGATACAAAACAAACGAGCTGAAAAAATGATTAGCAATTGACAACCAAATACATTAAATACACACATCGTTCATTTGCGTGCTGACAGAGTCAGGTCGGACATCAACAACACTGTCGTCCTGCAAGCCACCGGTTCCACCCTCACCAACAACTATGCTCCTACTAGAGCTTTCCCCTTCATCTTGGCGGGCTTTGTTTTCACCTAGACCACAATGTTTCCAGTCGCTGTAGATGCCACTGCAAAGAAATAGTCGAAGGTATTCATTTCTACTCAATAACATGACAAATGTGAGAACTTACGCCTGCTTCACTGCCTTCTTCTTCTTCCCACCACCGCTGGTGAGTTGCACCTTCATCTGCTCTCTCTTTTCATTGATCAAAGTCCTTGTTGCACCTTTGGCAGGCTTTCGTAGTGTCTGCTTTGCCTATGGATTGAATGAGGGTAAGTAATCCTAAACTCAGCCAGCATTTTATTTAGACTTACAGCTTTTTTTTTAGCAGCCGTGTCACCCTCATCGTCCTCATCCTCGTTGTCCTCAAATTGAAAGAATTGCACATCTTCATCTGAGGGGTCTTGGAGATAGTCGACACGAGCAGCTGCAGTTGCAGCTTGCTCTTCTTCTTCTTCCAATTCCAACTCGGCAACCTTTTGCTGGCTCTTCTCAATTTCGGCTATGCGGGCATGGAGTGCCGCAAGCTCTTCGACATCATCAGTCTTTTTCTGAGCAGGAGTACGCCTTGTGCTTGAGGTGGGAGCTGTGATTAGCCCTGCTTTTTGGGTGCGCGCTGTGCGGTTAGGAAGTATGCGCATCTGAGAGGATAAAGTCGCATTCCGTGTGCATTTTTTAGGTGGGCTGCTTTCTGTTACCTGTGTAAACTGACTGTTATCAGGTAATTCTTCATCGACCTCGATTCGTTTGCGAGGAGCCATGCCGAATTAGTGGTGTGGAAGACAGCAATGAAAATTATGCGGTGGATAATTCGAAATTCAGCAAAAAAAATTTTCGCAATGGATAATATTTCCCCCGGACAGCCACATTGGTATGAAACCCACCAAATTGTTTACTCTCGTTCTGACACTACATTCCAGCCATGCTCATCTCTTGTACTTTTCCTGGTTGTAAAGTCAAGTGTGTATCACCAGGCGGACTCAAACAACATTGTAATAGCGCCCATCGAGACATCACCCAAGAGCCAGAGGAAGCTGATGGTGAGGATATAGGGTTTTCATATGAACGTCATCCGTATCTCACAGGTGAGTTTTTCATTGCTCAGAGTAGCTATCTCATACAATGGAAAATTTAGCTTTACCTGTTGACTCGCACGGCCACATCCTTCCACTCTTTGCTCCTCCTGCACAACCACCTTCACCACCTCCATTGCCTCACACCGAAGAAGCCTGGTCACCATTCGGCAATCGTGTCGAATTTGACTTCGCATATCTACATTTTGTGCGCCTACAGTCCTCCGAGGCCGAAATAAACCTGGCACTAGATATGTGGAAGGCACAGGTGCTTGCAGCGGGTGGTGATCCCGACTCCGTCCCATGGCAGCGCACCCGTCACGTCTATGACACTATTGATGCGATAGACGACATCAACGTCAGGTGGACAACATTGGACATCGAGTACCATGGACCTCGCCCTCCAACACCTCCCGCATGGATGAACCAGAAGTACCGGGTTGTTCTTCGGGATATTCGCCAACTCTTTCACCGCCAGATGGCTATGAAAGATTGGGACAAAATATTCAACAAGGTACCGTATCGACAATTCAACAGTCAGCGGAAGCGGGTACGTTCCAACCTCATGTCAGCAGATTGGGCATGGGCGCAAGCAGTATGTTTTGATAAAAATTGTATTCGTTTTCACTACTAAGTCGGGACTGTTTCAGGACAAGATTTCCGAAGATGCAAACACACATGGCTCAATGTTTGTCCCTTTTGTCTGTGGAAGTGACAAAACCACAGTCTCTGTCGCTACTGGCCATCAAGAATACCATCCTGTTTATGCATCACCAGGAAACCTCACAAATAACGCGCGAAGAACAAATTCACTTGGTTTGGCACCTGTTGCGTTTCTCGCAATACCCAAAAGTAATTCGCTATTTTTTCTGCGGTCTGAGAACGTACTAACAACAGTTCTGTTAGCGAGCAAAAGTCAGGCTAAAAAGCCTGCCTATCAAACTTTTGTCCGCCAACTGTATCATGCTTCGCTATCAGCAGTCTTCGACCCCCTTCGCTTGTTCATGACAACTCCGGATCTGGTACGTTGTCCCGACAGTCATCTGCGCCGAGTGATATATGGATTAGGGCCATATATCGCAGATTACCCAGAGCAGGTGTGGCTATCATGTATTGTATCAGGCTGGTGCGCTAAGTAAGTCTGTTTATTCTCATTTAACATCTTTCTGATAGATCTTTGAATATATTAGGTGCATGAATCAACCAGACTGTTTGGACTCAGACGAGAATCGACCGCGCACCGAGCTCAAGACCAACTTTGTCATCAATGCCTTTGACCCCGGAATAGTTTGGGATGATTTCGGGAGCAGAAGTGATGTCGTCGTAAGTCTTACATCTTTGCATTGAGCATGGTGCTGATATCCTTACTTTCTCCAGCCATTCACGTCTGGTTTCGCCCGCGCAGATATACATGAACTAATTTCATGCGACCTTCTCCACCAAGTAATCAAAGGTACCTTCAAAGATCACCTCGTTGAATGGATTGCAGAATATGTAATGGCATCGAACCCTCCCAATGAAGCTTTGGAGATTTTGAAGGATATTGACCGGCGGTTCGTACGCTACCACTCAGTCATACCTGTCTACTGATTCCAGCCTACTCTAGTATCTCTGCCGTCCCTGCATACCCAGGATTGCGTCGTTTCCCAGATGGACGGAACTTTGCTCAATGGACTGGTGACGATTCCAAGGCACTGATGAAGGTATGTAACGGTAACATCTTGCTGGTGTCAAGGCTTAATGAGTTCATCCAGGTTTACATTGCAGCAATCGCTGGCTATGTCCCTGAAGATATGCTCAAGGCTGTCGCCACATTTATGGACTTCTGTTACCTGGCACGACGGAAATCCCATACACCAGATGACCTTGACAACATGGAACTCGCTCTAGACCATTTCCATTGCGCCCGACAAATTTTCATTATCACAGGAGTTCGTGAGAGTATCTCACTGCCTCGACAACACTCACTCCTCCACTACATCCCCTCTATCCGACTTTTCGGCTCTCCCAATGGAGTCTGCTCCTCAATCACGGAAAGTAAACATATCCAGGCTGTCAAGGAAACGTGGCGACGCTCCAGCCGATTCGATGCTCTTGACCAGATGTTGCAAAGCATTACACGTCTGGACAAACTCAAAATGATGCATTCAAGGCTCAAAACTCGTCATATGATGGTAGGCTCAACATATTCCTACCAGGCTAGCATTATGGGTGGTGAGTTACCACAGGAGGAGGAGGCAGAGATTGATGTTAATGAGCTGGGGGAAAATGATGATTTGGGACCAGCAGCAGGACCGCGAACTACGAGCTCCGTTCATCTTGCCTCAAAACCTGGTGCGTCACCTTTGCATTCATTGAATATTGATTACTGATTAATACTTCCTTACAGCGGAGGGCTACCCGCGATATGCTGCCGGTCTCGGTGAGCACATCAAACAACCTCAGCTTCACAACGCTATCCGCCACTACCTTTGGGGTGTTCAGCATGGGGATAGTGTACAACCTACAAACATTCAAGCTTGCCCTCCCTTCGCTTCACCTATCTCTGTCTTCCACTCAGCCATTGCCCGTTTCTATGCTCCCAGTGATGTGTGTGGCGCTGGCGGCATGCATTCGGAGCGCATTCGGTCCCATCCCTTCTGGAGAGAAGAACACGCTCGTCACGATACAGTGTTTGTTGTCACTGGTGACGAGCCATCCATGCTTGGCCTCACAGTCGCCCGCGTGCTTCTATTCTTTTCCTTCAAATTCCATGACATTGTGCACGAATGTGCATTGGTTCACTGGTTCCGCCGAGTCTCTGAACAATGTGATAATAGTACAGGCATGTGGATTGTCCAGCCTGAATTTGATCTTCGCAACCAGCGTACTCTCGAGGTTGTTCATGTTGATTCCATTACACGCGGCTGTCATCTACTGCCCATTTATGGTTCCAGAGCTCTACCTGAGGATTTTACCTACCACTATGCTCTGACATCGTTTCCCGCTTACTATGTCAATTCTTATATTG
Source organism: Lentinula boryana (assembly GCA_027886635.1). Taxonomy (NCBI): domain Eukaryota; kingdom Fungi; phylum Basidiomycota; class Agaricomycetes; order Agaricales; family Omphalotaceae; genus Lentinula; species Lentinula boryana. Next base: position 15,523 of record MU790725.1, on the reverse strand, counting down.
ATAACCATACTCATGAATTTCTCGCTCTTGATGTAGAAGACAAATAATTAGTACTATTGGAATTACTATGTCTTTACTTGTGACCTTGTGCGCTTGTCAGCTTGCACGCAACCAGAAAAGCCTGTGCAAGTCCCGAAAGCCCACAAGTTTTTCCCCCCATTTGCTGATGTGCTTGTGGGCAGCTGGTATCTGACAGTGATATATGTGCATAGATCGCGGCAATGACCAACATTGTCGGTTCCACCATTATAATAACATTGCCTCCATTCCCTGTCTTCATCCTTGCTTTGTTCATCAACGGGATAGGAGCTTGCATCTACGATGCCAGTTTTGCCACTTATACTGCGTATTTTGATGAAGGTCCTGCAATGTCTCTGCTTTTTGCAGCTTTTGGGGTGCATTTCTATTTTTTCCTCTTATCCTTTTACTCAATCTGTGGGCCTGGGTTAGGTTGGTGCACTCATTGCACCATTGATTGTGGCTGCAATGCTTGTTCATCGTGTCTCTTGGAACATGTATTATAACGTGTCTTTAGGATTATCTATACTTAACATGCCTCTCTTATGGATTCTATTCCGGAAATATCGCTTCCCAGAGGGGGAGAACGCCTCAACAGGTGCTCAGAAGAGGTTCATTCCCGTCCTTCGAAACCGCAATGTATTGACTGGTGGAATGTTAACAACTCTTGTGTGTGAAAAGGTCCATATTTTGTGCTATCTTTCTGATCCTTGTCCTAGTCCATGGCGTCTGGGGAAGTTGTGTCCAGCTGGATTGTGACCTTCATGACAGACATCCGGGGTGGAAATGACGACGCAATGCGATATGTCCTCAGTGGTTACTGGATAGGGCTGGTTCTAGGACGCCTACTCCTTGTTCGTGTAACTTCTTACATTGGTCCAAAACTCGCGTTGACAATATACGGTATCATCGCTATTGGCCTTCTTGCCGTGATACAATCCGTTGATAATGTGGCTGTCAATGCCGTTGCTACAGCGTTAGTTGGTTTCTTTCAAGCGTAGGTTCTACTTCCCTTTCCTAGTGGATTACTTTGAACTTGCGCTCTCGCTAATCCAGGCCATCGACACCAATGATCATCTCGCTCTCATCGAAATGGGTGCCTGAGGCTTCGTTAGTTAGTCCAGCTATATCCATCTTAACTGCTTTTGGCCTCGTGGGTTCTGCACTCGGTCCTTTGTGCGTCGGGTTTGTCAATTCAGCGGGCGGTCTGAGGTATCTACCTAGTATCACGATGGGAATTATGGGATTGACTTTGGGAACATGGCATCTGGCACCGAGTGCTCCCTGGAAGACCGGAACCATTGACTCAAATCAGAATTTAGATGAAAATATCGGAGCCAAATTGGAGCTGTCGTCAAGTACTTAATCCTTCAGCTTATAATTCATGCATACTCAAGTGGAATAGAGTTTAACTTAATATGTGGTGTGAGTAAGGCGGACATAGAAGTCCGGGTCTTGCTCGACCGACATAATCTTCGATGATAGAAAAAGACAAATGCCCAATTGGACTGATGAAGAGTTAAATATAGAAGATTCACTGGTAATAGAATCCTTAAAGACTGGAGCGTCTCGATTTCTGTCGAGAATTCACCGTTGTATGAACATGCATGGGGGCCATCGTCTGAGTAGTCAATACCTCAGTTTTCGAACGTTGACACCATCACGTCTGCCCTCAAAAATCTACCAAAACTCCCGACGTCCTGCGCGGTACCGTTCCTATAGCACAGACACAACACACTCCCTGCTCTGCGAAACTAGCAGAGTAAATCGCGAGCCTTACTGGTACAAGATCCCAGTTTGGAAAGACGTCACAGAAAAAGAGTTTTTGGATTACAATTGGCAGGTAAGTTTTTGATCCTACATTCAGAAAAATTTTCAGCCAATGTATAAATCTAGGTGGCAAACACTGTACAAGGGAAATATAAATTAGCCAAATATCTTTATGCTGTGCTTCCCGAACATATTCTGTATGATGAAGACGCACCTGAGACCTCGCGTCATGTTCAGACGCGAGATATGTTTGTACAAGACGTCTTAGGCGGGATATCCCTTGCCCCGATGTCAATTCGCATCACCCCACATGTCATGAGCGTTATTGACTGGACAAAACCGCTCTCGGACCCCATTCGACGCCAGTTCATCCCCTTGAAATCATCTTTCATTGAGGACCATCCAAGGCTACAGCTGGATTCGCTCAATGAAACAGGGAGCTCTCCAACACCGGGGCTAGTCCATCGCTATCACGATAAAGCACTTTTCCTTGGTAAATCCGTAATTACTTCCATGTTGTCCGATATTGAGCATTCAACTCGATATATCCTCAGCTGTGTCTGTCTGCCCTGTTTATTGCCGATTCTGCACGCGGTCCTACTCTGTGGGCGGACCAACAGAAGAGGTGTCGAAAAAAAATATCTTTCCACCGACCCGTCGCCGCTGGGAACCTATGTTCAAATACATCGAGGAAACGCCGCAGCTGTCAGACATCGTTGTCTCTGGGGGAGATGGATACTACATTCCCCCAGAACATCTAACCAGTATCACAGAACGGCTGCTCGCCATTCCGCACATCCGTCGCATTCGTATTGCTAGCAAAGGGTTAGCAGTTTGCCCTTCACGCATACTCACTCCGGGAGACGAGTGGACGCAGGCAATCATCAAGGCTTCAACAGCAGCAAGAAAGATGGGTAAATCAGTTGCATTGCATACTCATTTTAATCATCCAGCGGAGATGACATGGATTACTCGGCTTGCTACACAGAAACTGTATGAAGAAGGTGTTACGGTGAGAAACCAAACCGTTATGTTGCGCGGTGTGAACGACAACGTAACGACGATGAAGGCGTTGATTAGAATGTTAGCTGACAATAATATCATGCCGGTGAGCGTTGTAGATTATGTGCTTCACCCTTTCACCACTGATTGGAAGACAGTACTATGTCTACCAGGGGGACATGGTTTCTGGGGTTGAGGAGCTGCGGACACCGCTGTCCACAATTCTTGAGATTGAGCGACATATTCGTGGATCGATTGCCGGGTTTGCTACGCCGAATTTTGTTATTGATCTTCCCGGGGGTGGTGGCAAACGGCTGGCGGTATCATACGATACCTACGATCGCTCAACCGGGGTATCGACTTACGTTTTACCTGGCAGGAACGGAGGCAAGGATAAAGTTTATGAGCATCACGACCCATTGTAGCATTCTAAGAGCTTACAATAAATTCTGTGCTCTTGCAATAACATACGTTTAGACAGTCATACTGCAGAGCGGCTTCAGGTATGCGTAGAAACCGCCAAGGTGAGCATTTGGAGTACGAAATCGATTGCGAGTCATTTAAGGGTGTAGCACAGAAAGAACCTACATCGGCTTGTAGGGACTCTCTGACAATTCATGGTAACCCGCCACAGGCCAGTTAGTCTTGAGGACTGAGTTTTTGGTAAAAGAATCAGTCTTGAATCGTCCTATGTTAGAATAATCAAAGGAGCTTTGTGGGTGAGAGGCTTCTTCATCCCTTTCGTCTTTTACAAGAACTCAATAGCAGCTGCCTGGCGACGATGCTTGAGACTCAACCTTGGGGGAATTATATAAGCGCTCAAAGCGGACTTAACGGACCTAGCCGAGTCCGTGTTACGTTGAATGGCCGCGTTCCTCTGTTCCGAGCTCTTTCTCAACCACCACCACTTCCACCACTATCGGTTTTGACTGCTGCCCATACTCGCACTGGAAGTCATATCCTTCTATAGCGGCTTCTCTCATCCATAGTAATGTTTGGCGACGACGCACAATGCCAGCATGAGGCATCGACAACGAGTATGCCCATAGATAAAGTCGATAACTTGGAGAATCACGCTACCAATCATGATAATGAAAACAATACGCGCGAAAGCTCTGGCAGATGCTCACCTGTATCGTCTCCGTCAACTAACTTCGACGAATCTGGTTAGTATCATATTGTTCTTGTTTATGTTGAGCAGACAGAATATCTTTTGCTAAAGAGACTAAATCATCGCGGAAGAGAGAGCGTGAAGTCTCTCTAGAGCCAACCTCTGGCTCTGGGCTGAAGTCGGGTGCAGCCATAGTGCGTGTATGGTCTATTTTAGTTTCTTCCTACCAACCAGTATTCGTTTGCTCTACAGGACTCTAGTTTGCACGTAGCCAAAGACGAAATGGATTATGTTCGCACACCAGCCAAAAAGAACCGTATTTATCACTCTGTCGAGCTAGATGGAACTGCCGAAGAAGAAGATGGTCAGGTTTCCGGCCATCATCGATCCCGGTCCAATAGCTCGGACGATTCTGATACAAATTCTCCACCAACAACTCAACCTAAGGTTGGGTCTGCCGCCTCTCCTCAAGAAATGAAGGCTAAAGTTCGGCAGATTAGTCAAGGCGTAGAAGACATTACCTGGAGGAATATGAATAAACAGCGGAAAGATTTCGGTACAGACGGAACAGACACTCGCGGTCAAGAGGATAGGGACGGTGCTATGGCCGCTATTACCGAAGACAAGGGTATGGATGACGATGCTCTTGTTACGCAAGCAGCGTCTTCTTCATCCAGTTCAGCATCTGGAAGGGAATCGATCTCAAAATCGGCTACAGAGGGAGCTCTCAATCTAAAGCGAAAGCATCCAGAGCGAGGTCCAAGCACTGAACCTCCAAGTGAACTCGAACCCAATACCTCTTCATCAACTTCGGACACGTTAGAGGCTGGTGCGGAATCATCAGCTAAACGTCCTCGGGACGATTCCGACAAGGATGATAATCCTAGAGTACCAAAGCGACCAACACCGCCTCCCCCAGAAGAGGAAGAAAAACCGCCCATCAAGCAGGTAAGATTATTGACGTTTCATGAGTAATTCTATAAAATACACATCCGCTATTTACCACAGGCATCATTTAGTGGATTCATGGCATATGCATCCACAAGCTCCCCTTTCGCATCTATCAAAGGCCAAAACATATTCTCATCCTCTTCGAACTCATCCTCTTCAACGTTGTCGGCAATCAAAACTCCTCTGCCATCCTCGCCCGTTCTTGGAAAAGAACAGCCTCTACCGTCCGCAGGAACTAAACGAACGGGCTTTGAAGCTTTCGCTTCATCTTCATCTCCTTTTGCATCCATGGCAAGATCTAAATCACCTGTTCTTGGTGGCAGCGGAATTTTCGGTTCAACTTCCGTGCTCGGTGGAGGAACACGAGCAAAAAGCCCATCCCGCCGTCCAGCAGGATCTCCTTCCCGCTCCGCTCACTCCTTTACTACTACGAGTGTATCTGGATCCTCTGCAGGGACTGGTGCTAAAGGGGGCCGTAGCGCGTTCACTGTGTACGCTACTGGTGGCGTACAAGGCTTTGCGTTGCCTCTCACGAAGAGGGCTAGAGGAGCTAATGATTTCGAAGACAATTCGACAATGGGTAGTGGGTCCATGTTAGAGCCGAACGACGTATTCTCGTCTAGCAGAGGCGGAAATACTGGTAAATCGTCATCGTCGTCACTCAAGGCACCTTCATTCAGCGAAAAGCTGCGTGCGGCTGGCAAAGGAAGTGATGAAGAAGAAGGAAATGAGGAGTGGGACGAAGCAAGACCGAAGGTGAATTTAAGTGAGCAGGAAGGTTCGTACGCTGTTTTTTTCCCAAACCGTTCGCAGCCGTTCTTGATGTTTCTTGATTCTAGTATCGACCGGAGAAGAACTTGAAGAAACTATCCATCAAGTACGGGGCAAACTGTTCGCTCTAGTTGACGGCGCATGGAAGGAGCGTGGAACGGGTATCTTGAAGCTCAACGTGAGGGCGGAAGATGGAGGCGGTGCACGATTGGGTAAGTTACTTCTGTACTCTCCCTCCCATGTCATATTCAGGAAGATCCCAATATCCTAGTAATGCGCAAAGAGGCGGTCTACACCCTACTGCTCAACGTCACGCTATTCACCGGCATGAAATGCACCTTGGCGCAAGACCCGCGATATGTTCGGTTCAGTGTGATAGAGAATGGGCAACAGACGACTCATTATAACTTGAGGGTGAGTTTTCTCATTGGTGTACTGTGCTTTCAAATTCCGATTCCATCCGATTCCAGTTGGCGAACGCAAAAATAGCTGCAGAGCTGATGGAAGCAATACACGAGAACCTACCAGCAAAGTAATGAAGTGAATGTCCCCAATTTTACGGTGCTTTTTTTTCTGCTGCCAATCAAGGCGTAGTCTCGTGATACAGTGTGCATGCAGAACAAGTAGGAGACAAGAGGAAAGAGGCCGGGTGCTGCAATGGTGTTGCAGAGTTGTACTATTACATCGTTGTTGACCCTGTTCGAACTATCACATACATGTATACTTACCAGAGTTGCTCACCTACATGATCGTTGGATTCCTTATATGATTTGCTGGAGAGTTGGACGAAGTCTAATGATCTCGATTATGTAAAGCATTACGCTGAACTACGTTAAGATTACTCATACTGATACACTTTGACTGTTGATACCTCAGAATATCACAGCTTACTCGACGGTTCAGGCCTAACGTTGTACCGCGCTCCGCCGTCGAGAATGATATGGGCTCCGGTGACATGCGCAGATGCTGGAGATGCTAGGAACAGAGCCATACCAGCCATATCCTCTGTCGCTCCATATCGACCTGAGAAAATAAGAACAACTACATGTCAGCACACTAAGGACAATATGTCCATTATCTCACTTACCTGTGGGCTGGTTCGCTATGAATGCGGCATCGCCAGCGGTTTGGAGTCCAAACAAAGTCATCTTGCTTGGAAAGACTCTACGGATACCCATGTCAGATGAGCGAACGGATCTTGGGGACGAAATTATGAGATGCTATTCGTACCCAGGTAAGATAGCATTTACACTAGACGAAAATGGGTTTAGTCGCATGATGTTGGATATGAAAGCGGTACCGACGTGACATGCCGAGGTGCTAGCTTTAATGCAAGTTGAGAGGTAAGGTGATTCACTGTGAGCATTTGTCCGAGTTTAGCGAAAGGCCAAGACCGCGGAGAGAAAAATTTGAACTGACCTGCAGCTTTACTTGGTTGGTCTCAAAACTCCGCGGTTAGCAGAAAAATAGCATGATAAGCTCCGAATCAACTGACAACTCCACGTCCCATTTCCTGGTCTACTCAAAGCTCCTTCGCTTCTGGGATCTACCGATGCAGTCGAAGATATGTTGATTACGCGCCCAGGGTCTCGGTTATGCGAATTCTTGCATAGCAGTTCTGTGAGGCTGAATCAAAAGCGACGTGAGATTGTCGTGCTCAGGTGAGATCCGAAGTCATACCCTGCTGTCACTAAGGATAAAACGCCTTAGCAAAGAATAGGATAAACAGTGGTGAAGAGGCGCACTGTAGAATATACTCTTGACGTTTACATTAAACACGTTATCCCAGCCCTTTTCTTCTGGGAAGTTCTCATATTGTCCGCCCCAAGTGATACCGGAGTTATTGACCAAGACGTGAAGCTTTGATTCGCGTTTCTTGAACTCATCAATGAGAGAATCACACCCGGCTTTTGACTAAGGACAGGGTGACTATGGTCAGAACTTTAGAAAGACACCAGAAATGTGTAAGAAACTCACGCCGACGTTGGCAACGATGTAGGTCACGGATCCTGGAGTAGCGGCGTTCTTCAAACATTCGCCAATCTCTGCCACAGCCTGGAAGGTTGATCTAAATTAAATCTTCCGTTAATGTAGAGAAGGGCGTCATGCCTCTTTGAGTTGGGACTCCTTCCGGGAAGCAATATAGACTTTGGCGCCATTCTGAGCGAAACCTACCGGTGATTCAGCTATTGATCATGGCCAGAGAAGCGAGGGTATCCCTACCCGATGCTATCATTTTGCCGATACCTGCGCTTCCTCCAGTGACCAAAACTATCCCGCCAAATATTGATCAAGAAAAGAGGGGCGGAATACAGAGTAAATCCGACCTGTTTTGCCTCTCACGTTGAATAACGAAGCTACTTTGAGATCTAGAAGCTACAGGTATGATACAGAGAGACTATGGAAGTATAGCGACCAACCTGGAGCAGACATGATGAAGGGTTAAAGGAAGAGCGTACATCGTAAATTTCGAATTTTTGACAACACCGGTCTATTTCAATTTGGTGATCCGGATTACTTCACGTGCAAAGCTTGTCGTCTAGTTCAAACAAATTTGATGCCCATTCACACGGGAGGGGACCTGAGGGGACGCAAAAGCCAATGGCAAATGATTCTGAACTGCCATACTTAAAGGCGCATGGCGGCAGTCTATTGGTTGCAATTATGTAATTGGATTTAAGAATATTTTGTAATGGTTGAGGTAGTGAGGAGAGTTTCGTGATTACTACAGGAGCCAAGGATGAATATGAATTAATGAGTACCACTGTCGGGCTATCAAGGTCAATACTTAAACTTCAAGAGTTCTACCTATGAGCTCGCAGGATCTTTATACTACTTCATGTTATCTCTGACACCACTACAGTACTTCCTAAAGTAGTTACTTGCAAAGATAAAGAGTGCAGATAGGAGAATGAATAACTGTTAGGAGCATTTAGACCATAATTAACACTCGCTAAGTGCCGCAAAGGCGGCAGGACACCTTGCTTGTTTAACTTTGTGCGCGCAATGCAAAGAATTGCATGATATTAAATAAGCTTACTCTAATTGTACGTATGGAATAATTGAAGATCTACTAGGTAAATAGTAAGGGGCGGGCGGTTTGAATATCCTTCTATGTGGAGACTTTCACCAATTCCCACCTGTCGTTGCACCAAAAGATGGCCTATACATGCCTGCAGCACCTGGCGTCGATTCCATTGCGCAATATACAGGTTGAACACTGTATGAAGAGTTCTCCGCCGTTGTCATCCTACAGGAGCAGATGCGGGTAGTGGACCCAGAGTGGCGAGAAATGTTGACGCGATTGTGACATGGCAATGTACAGAAGAAGGACATAGATCTGCTGAAAGGAATGATAATCACAGATAAGCAAGCAAACACAAGTACAGCTGGGCAGTGGGAGAAAGCATGCCTTATGACACCTCGACATGGTGTATGGAGAGCATGGAATGAAGCTGCCCTCCAAAAGCACTGCAAGGTCACAAAGGGGCAGGTGTTCATATGCCGCGCAGAAGACTGGGTGAAAGACTGTGAACTAAATCTGGCAGAAGAATATGGATTAGCACTCCGTAGCAGTGAACAAACACTTGGCGGGCAGAAACGGAATACCAAACAAGATCTTCCAGAAAGCATCACTATGGCCGTTGGAGCATGAGTGATGGTGGTACAAAATATTGACACAGACCTCAACTTGGCTAATGGAGCTAGAGGAACCATTGTTGGCATTGTTCCTTCAACCAGACGAGTCAGCTATAGACAAAGAAGCAAGAGTGGTAGAGTTGAAACACCTACCGGTATACATTCTTGTCAGGCTGGACCGAATGCGCCTTTTGAAATTGGACGGTCTGGATGAAAATGTGATACCAATCCAACCCCGGACACAAACTATGCGGATATCAGTTCAACAGAAAAAAGGACCACCCGCATCATGCACTGTCAAGCACAAACAGTTCCCATCAACTCTAGCATATGCATTCACAGATTACCGAGCCCAAGGGCAAACCATTTGCACCCGTAATCATTGACATTGCAAGCCCTCCAACCGGATCACTGAATTTGTTCAACATTTATGTGGCACTCTCGCACAGTTCAGGCAGGGAAAATATTCGGCTTCTTCGAGACTTCAACCCTGATATATTGCTGCAAGGACATTCGGCAGAGCTTTTGGCAGAAGATGATCAGCTGGAAAAAAATAGAGAAGGAGACACGCAAGTGGTGGGAAGAAATGAGGAAAGGACATAGAATTGATGCAGTGTAGGGTGTACTAGTAATCATAACAAGATATTATAAAAGTGAATAACTTGAATAGAGCAAGAATGTCGTGTGCCCGGAATTTGGAGGCACTTCTATGTGTAACGCAGTCAGAGACATAATGTCGAGGGTATGTAGAGCAAGGGGAGGAGTCCCGATCGGACATGCAGGCTATGTACCCCCCGATGGGACAATATCTGCGCCCCGTACTGCCTGGTTGAATATTTCATATTTGTAGGTCCGATGGCCAATGCTCGTACGTGTTTCGAGCTTTGGCCGGTCTTATTTATTACGCCTTATCCGAAGTATCTCCCCTCAGTCGTTTACACACGTCTGAGGGTAAGTCAGTTATATCTTATTTATGGACGAGTTATACTTACTGAGACTATGTAGCGATTACTTATATAATCTCTACAGGTAATATAAACGAGTCGTTTACACACATCTGAGGCGATTACTTATATAATCTCTACAGGTTATGGGCCCCGCCCGCTGCTAACCTACCACGAATAAAACAAACTGAACAACGACCCGAACACCCATATAAATCAAAATGTCTAGTAACGCTGGTATCCCAGCCCCTGTTCCCGATATTCCTGACGACCAGAAGTTCGATGGAGGGATCCGGGTAGCTTGGAAACCCATTGAGCGGAAAATAAATGTATCACTGAAAAATCAGGGATTGAATGGATACATCGACGGAACGATTAAAAAACCACCAACTGAATCGACCTCAGAATCCCCTACTGTCAAAGACTTGACTCCAGTATTCTCAGATAAACCTTCGAAGGCCGAATGGATATTTAGAAATAATCGAACAAAAGGGATCATAGAGTCCTTCATCGCGGATCTTCCTTCCCTGGTACCCGAGGTAGACGACATGGACGCAAAGGGCTTATTCGATGTTCTGATAAAGGAATTCGGTCAGAAGGATGACATGAGAAAGGTCATCTCTATGAGGAGGTTAAGAAGTCATATATTTCGCGAAAACGAAACCTTGGACACGTTCCTTCGCACATTGCGAGAATTCAGGAAAGACGCGATAGATATGGGGAATGAAATCCCCGACAATGTGTTTAGGGAAATTGTTCTGGCAGCATTCCCTACCGTCACCTTCGACACCATCATGCAAAACATCAATGCTAACCCAACGACATTTCCCACTTCGACCTCCATCATACAACATATATCTTTCCAATACTCGAGGGCTGAGAATCGTCCAGACGCTATTGTTTCCGGTGATCATCTTCCCCAAGCACACTCTGCATCCTATCTATCTCGCCTCGAGAACCTGGAGAAGCAAATGTCAGCGTCAGCGAATGCAGTCAGGTTCCCAGAAAAGAAGTGCAAAAACTGCCAACGTACAGGTCATGTTGCGGAAGAGTGTTTTAGGAAAGGAGGCGGAAAGGAGGGTCAATTCCCTTCATGGTGGAAAGGGAAGAGAGAGGCTACTGAAAGACCTTCTACAGCAAACGCTACAGCAGCTTCGAATGAGAAGAACCCTGAAGTGGCGGAGCTTACACAGTTTTATGGACTGGCGGCAACCTCACACAATAAGACGGGTGATGAAATCTATGCAGATACAGGAGCGTCAGACCATTTCTTTCGGAAGCGAGGGGACTTCGCTACGTACACGCCGTGTGTGAGACTTGCACGATCCTCAGAGGCTTCGACACCACTCCAAATCAAAGGGTATGGAAAAGTACAGAAAACGTTCACTCAGGGGGGAGTAGACGTTGTCATCTCGTTCGATAATGCTCTTCATGTCCCGGATGTCTCCTACAACCTTGTCTCGATTTCCAAAATGGATGTGTTGGGATACCAGGTACTCTTCGGAAAAGGCATCGCGAAATTCTTCAGTCCTTCGGGGATCCACTTTCTTACCGGCTATGGGTCAGGAGGATTGTATCGTTTGATAGAGAAGGATAGAGAGCCGGAGGGGCTAGTAGTGAAATCCCGATCTTTACACAAGCCCGCAGACCTGAAGACTTGGCATAAGAGACTGGGTCACGCAGGTATCACCCGAATCAAGATGATGGTCGAGAAGGAACTGGTGGATGGTCTGGAAGTCGTCGGACAAATGGATGAGAAGCTAGAGAAATGTGATAGTTGTAAACTTGGCCAGGCGAGGAGACGCCCCTTTGATGCCGTTACGACCCGCGAATCTCGACGACTGGAACGAATTCATGTTGACCTGACGGGTCCAATACGGGTGCGAGCCCTAGGTGGTTATTACTATTCAATGCCGATTGTAGATGGCCATTCCGCGATGGCAAAAGACTTCTATTTGGCGAATAAAGAATCTTCGACAACATTGGCAGCATTGAGATCGTATAAGGCTAGGGCTGAGAACGAGACAGGGGAGAGACTTTTGAGCATCAGGATCGACGGAGGGAAAGAATTTGCAAGCGTGCTTTGGAAGAATTGGGCGGATGAAAATGGTATCAAGTTAGAGGTCATCCCTCCCTACTCATCTGCTGCGAATGGTGTAGCCGAACGCAAACACGGAATCACCTTTGATCGAGTACGTACCATCCTCCAAGACTCCCAACTCCCATCCTTCCTATGGGCATATGCGTGCGCCTATATCATATACACCGATAATTTGCTGCCCGCATCGCGAACAGGTTTCCAGATCCCTGCTGAAGTTTGGTACAAGAAGCGAATGGATGTCTCTCACCTTCGGCCCTTTGGAGCTATGGCATGGGGCACTATTGTCGATAAGACTCCCGGAAAACTGGACTTGAGAGGATTTAAGGGACGGATGGTAGGATACCAAGAGAGGGGAGTCTACCTCTTGTATGTGTCCTCGGGCCGAGTGGTACCTAGTTGCGACGTGGACTTTGACGAACACATCACGCGACAAATGCCTCCCGTTGGAGAGGAGGGGAGAGAGTATGACAACGAAGATTCCCTTCCAACAGGAGACGTCCCAAATGACAATAGAATAGACGCTGGGAATTCTGACAATGCCGAGGCCGTGGCACCAATAATTAACGAGGAAAACAACGACAACCAAACAGTGACAGCCGATCTTGAAAATCAACATGAAAATCAAACCACTCTCCGCCGTTCCAACCGTGTCCGAGTCCCATCCAACAGAGCCAAAGACACCTTCGAGTTCTTAGCCCGAGAACGGAGAGCTAGAGGGTCAGGGGAGACATGGGCAAGAGACACTCAAGCCCCACAGGGAAACCTTACGACCTCATTCGCATTATTTGCAGAACACCTACCTGATGAGGTGGGATACGAACACAATGTTGCATTAAATGCGGTTGGTCTCCCCCCAGTTCCAAAAACGTACTCGTCAGCATTGGAAGACCCATCCAGATGGCTCCCGGCGATAGAAAATGAGAAGACGAGAATGATGGAGTTCGACGTTTTCGGACCTCTCCAGAATCCCCCACAAGGGGCCACTATCCTCAACCCCTTGTGGGTTTTTGCCCACAAACTCGACGGGAAAGGAAACATCGTTGACGAGAAGGCACGGTTGGTAGTGAATGGAGGGAAGCAGGTTGAAGGACTGGACTACTATGAGACGTTCGCGGCAGTCCTAAGGTTTGAATCCCTCCGTATCCTAATCGCAACTTGGGTTACCCTGGGATACAATATCTGGCAGATAGATTTCACGTCGGCTTACCTGAATGCAGAACTCGAGGAGGAGATATACGTTCGACCGCCAGAAGGGTTCGAAGGGAGAGGATCGGGAAAGGTCATGAGACTGAGAAAATCCTTATATGGGACCATGCAGGCGGGTAGAAATTGGTGGAAGAAGCTCGATCAAGCATACAAGGAAATGGGTTACAACCGATCTAAGGCAGACCAGTGTGTAAGGTCCAGGAAAACGGAGACAGGGGAGACGATTACAGGTACATACACTGACGACACGCTGGGAGGATCATCGTCGGAGAAAGAGATGGCCAATGTGAAGAAGGAGCTGGGTGAGAGATTCCGAATAAGAGACACCAACAGCGTCCAATTCGCGCTAGGTATGCGGCTTGTATACAACCAGGAAGAACAATCAGCCACGCTATCTATGGAGGCTTATTGGGACCAGGTTTTCGCGAAGTACGGACTACAAGATCTGAAACCCAAAGCGACACCGCTAGCTCCTGGCGTAATCCTATCGACTGAGCAAGGACCAAAGACAGAAGAGGATCGAGAGTTTATGAGGAACAAACCCTACGCCGAGATTCTTGGTGCTATACAATTTGGACAAGGAGAATGTCGACCGGATATCGCATATGCCACGAATCTTCTCTCTAGGTTCCTTCAGAACCCCGGGCGCGCACACTGGAATGGTCTTATCCACCTCTGTCGTTACATTACCGGGACGAAAAGACATGGTATTACCTATAGACGACAAAGCCAGGGACTCTCGCCGAAGACATATAGCGATTCGAACTACGCAGCATGTGTTGATACAAGGCGATCTACCACAGGAGTCGTCACCATGATTGCGGGAGGTCCTGTGTTTTGGATGGCTAAACGCCAAGATGTAGTAGCATTGTCTACGACCGAAGCGGAATACATCGCATACGGGAAGGGAGCACAGCAGGCCATATGGGTACATAACTTCATGGCCGAGATTGGGCACCCAGTCTCCTCCCCGTCCAATCTTTACGCTGATAACACAGGAGCCATTGCAATATCTGAAAATCCCAAATTCCACCAGCGAGTCAAGCACATCGATATACGCTATCATTATCTTCGGGACTTAGTCGAAAAGGGAGCGATCAAGATACACTATGTGCCTTCAGAAAAAAACTTGGCGGATATCCTCACAAAGGCGTTGGGATCAGCGAGTCATAGAGCGCAGATGGAGTTACTGGGCATCACGGATGTCCATCGGGACTAGGGGAGTGTCGAGGGTATGTAGAGCAAGGGGAGGAGTCCCGATCGGACATGCAGGCTATGTACCCCCCGATGGGACAATATCTGCGCCCCGTACTGCCTGGTTGAATATTTCATATTTGTAGGTCCGATGGCCAATGCTCGTACGTGTTTCGAGCTTTGGCCGGTCTTATTTATTACGCCTTATCCGAAGTATTTCCCCTCAGTCGTTTACACACGTCTGAGGGTAAGTCAGTTATATCTTATTTATGGACGAGTTATACTTACTGAGACTATGTAGCGATTACTTATACTATAGTTAGCCAACTTGTGCTGAACATTGTATTGCGGAACAATCAATGAATCTATTACAATTCTGAGTAGAGTAATCAATTCTAAGTCATTCAAAAGCCCCAAATCTAAGTCTTGAGATTTTTAACAATTTTGCTCGTTGCGTCAGGTGTTTCCCGAGCAAAAACCACGATATGCTGCATTTTGATCGCAGCAGTAACACATCGGTCACATTACGCCGACTGATGCGCTTGATGGTAATTCCCGGCAACGAGAAAGTGCGCTGCAGAGACAGTAGAAAAAGCGGGCTCTTACAATTACAGTGCCAGTATAATAGATGTATTCACAAGTATATTTGTCCAATGATATATTCAACGTATGTAGAATGAACTTAACCGAAAGTGGAATGGGAACAAGAAGGCAATACACGACGGATAGATGGTGAGTTGAGCAAAGGATCGAGATACGAAGGATATGATGGCTGAAAAGAGCCAGGAAAATGAGATGAGGAAGCGACTGAGTGAT